>JACXGK010008191.1:0-23118 GCA_016801125.1 Novumbra hubbsi
GATTATAAGGCGCACCTTCAATGAATGACCAATTTTAGAAAATGTTTCATATATAGGGCGCACCGGATTATAAGGCGCATAAGATATTGCAGTCAAACGTTTGACTGGGTTTGCGTTTAGCATCCACTAGATGTGCTAAAGGGAATGTCAACAAAACAGTCAGATAAAGTCAAACTTTATTAAGCGTTCTGACAACTACATTCACTCCCATGGTAACGTTGTTCAAACGTTAATGTGCATATTAACATCATCTCCCAGCCTTGCTCACTCTTCTCTCAAACGTGCAGAGGAACTTTCCCCTAATTCAGTAAACACGTAGTAAAAAAAACAGTCTGATACCACTAAATCAAACGTTAGTGCATAACTCAGGGGAACTTTTCCCTAATTCAGTAAACACGTACCGTAGTAAAAGAAACAGTCTGATACCACTAAATCAAACGTTAGTGCATAACTCAGGGGAACTTTTCCCTAATTCAGTAAACAGTTACCTTAGTAAAAGAAACAGTCTGATACCACTAAATCAAACGTTAGTGCATACTCAACATTGTTCAGTTACATACAATTTTTTCAGTTCATTCCCCGTCCACGAATCCCTCAAATTCTTCTTCTTCAGTGTCCGAATTGAACAGTTGGGCGACTACGGCATCCAACCTGCCCCGCTTCCTCTCGTCATTATCCGAGTCAGTGTCGCTGCTGTTGCCTGGCAGTTCAGAGATTATTCCTGCCTTCGTGAAAGCTCGGATCACAGTTGAGACTGATTTATCCATATATGGATCCATATATAAGGCGTTCCGGATTATAAGGCGCACTGTCTTTTTTTTTGAAAATTAAAGGCTTTTAAGTGCGCCTTATAGTGCGGAAAATACGGTAATGATTTTGGTCTAGGTCTGTACATTTGCTCAATGTGTCCCAAGAAAGTCATTGCCTTAAAAGGTTCCCACAGGATTTTATTCTGAATCAGTCTGAGAGAACTGATTTACCTCTATGGCCTCATAATAAAAGAGGCATGCTTTATGACTCAACTTTACAATCAGGTCCCAAGGGCTAATGTTAGCATTACTGCTAGCGCTGCATTTAGTCAGTGATTGCTTCATTAGCTTGTTAATGATTAAACCTTGTCCTTAATGAGGAAATGAAAACTACTCTATTGCTTCATCTGTGATAATTATACCCAATGGCTCATTGGATTCCATTTAGCAGTGACTGCTTAAAAGGTAAATTTGCTAACAAGATAGAAGCAGAGCAGACTAAAATGGTTGCCTGTTATTACACATTTCGGCAACTGTAGCAAAGCCGAACATTCAGGGTATAGTGGAAATTAACAAAAAACAATTTATATTTACCCCAGAAAGATATACTATCACAATCCTTTTTATAGTTGTCGGTAGGGCTGTCACAATTATGACATTTTAGTTGACGATTAATTGTCACACAAATATTGCAATTAATGATTTAATTGTCTATATTGTTAATTTTATGACACTATTAGTATCGTGAGCATGTAGCATTGTAATAATACACATAAGCCTTATGAAGAAGTAATTTATTGACAATAAACACTGGATCTGTATTTAGGAATAAATATCATTTCTGTGTTCATCTCTACGAGCAGAAATTGCACAGAGCAGATATTACATGAATAATAAATTAAATACACGAAGCCTATCACTAAAAAGATTACTAAAAATGACAAAAAATCTAGAAAAACAAGTAACTATGGCTTAAACAGACAACATTTACATATCCCACAACCACAGACTATTCTGCTCCTCACTGGCTAGGTAAATTACAGGAAAGAAACACTAACATGTTGACCTTATCTGGCTTAAGCCAACATCTCACTGGGGTCACAATGTTGCCAGCCTTACTGAACATTCTCAGAAGCAGTACCTGTTGCACAAATGCACATGTACTTTCTTGCCAACTTGTCCATTAAAGGGAATCTTGTTTGGTTACAACTACAGATAATGTTACAACCATTATCTGTAGTTATACAGGACATTTTCAGAAAATCTAATTCCAAATCTGCCAAAACAGCCTGACGGCATTCTGGAAGTTTATCAGCTGTGTGATTTTCTGGTGTATATCTTGTTTCTAAACACTTTGACTGTAGAGTCCAGTCAGTGGTAAGGTAATATATTGTTATGCTCATGTATGGGGTCATGTTTAAGCTTGACCGCATGTCTGTAGTTGCTGAGTAAAAGTAATTTTCTTTTAAATCCTTGAGAATTTACTTGGTTGTATAAATTGGGGAAAGCAGTTTTGGAGAAAGTTTTTCCGGGGAATTTGTACTGCGCGTCAGCTTTTTGCGACATTTCTATAAATGCAGGTTTTTTAACCATATTAAACGGCATAATGTCTTTGGCTACAGTGGGTCAAAAAAGTATTTATTCAGCCACCAATTGTGCAAGTTCTCCCACTGAAAAAGATAAGAGAGGCCTGTAATTTTCGTCACAGGTACACTTCAACGATGACAGACAAAATGAGAAAAAGAAATCCAGAAAATCACATTGTAGGATTTTTAATGAATTTATTTGCAAATTATGGTGAAAAATAAGTGTTTGGTCACCTTCAAACAAGCAAGATTTCTGGCTCTCACAGACCTGTAACTTCTCCTTTAAGAGGCTCCTCTGTCCTCCACTTGTTACCTGTATTAATGGCACATGTTTGAACTTGTTATCAGTATAAAAGACACCTGTCCACAACCTTAAACAGTCACACTCCAAACTCCACTCGGGCCAAGACCAAAGAGCTGTCAAAGGACACCAGAAACAAAATAATAGACTGCACCAGGCTGGGAAGACTGAATCTGCAATAGGTAAGCAGCTTGGTGTGATGAAATCAACTGTGGGAGCAATTATTAGGAAATGGAAGACATACAAGACCACTGATAATCTCCCACGATCTGGGGCTCCACGCAAGATCTCACCCCGTGGGGTCAAAATTATCACAAGAACGGTGAGCAAAAATCCCAGAACCACACAGGGGGACCTAGTGAATGACCTGCAGAGAGCTGTGAGTTGAAAGTCCATGTTGCCCAGCAAGGAATGGGCCAAAATACCAGCAAGTGTGTGACAACCTTTGTGTGTGTGACTTACAGAAAACGTTTGACCTCTGTCATTGCCAACAAAGGGTATACAACAAAATATTGAGATTAACTTTTGTTATTGACCAAATACTTATTTTCCACCATAAATTGCAAATACATTTATAAAAAATCAGGATTTCTTTTCTCATTTTGTCTGTCATAGTTGAAGTGTACATATGATGAAAATTACAACCCTCTCTCAAGTTTTCAGTGAGAGAACTTGCACAATTGGTGGCTGACTAATTAAGTTTTTTGCCCCACTGTATATATTGTGTTACACAGTCTGTTAATGTGTGCCATCTGGCACTTTCACATTTGTATTTTGTCACTTGCATGAAAGACTCCGCAATAGCCTACTGTCCGGAAGGAACTGTGGTTCTCTTTTCTAGTTCGGAGAATGTCAACTAAATTTGCTTGCACGTTGTGATGTTTCACCTCCCTACGCTGTACACGCAATAATATAGCTTAGTTATTTGACATAGCTTTACCTAAAAATATTATGTTGGCGTAACTAACTTCGCAAGAAGTGTTTCTAGGGACAGTTAATTTAGTTAATTGTAAAAGGATGATTTCTTTTAATATTCAATAGGACAACAGCGACTCAAATGCATTTGTTTATTAAATAATAATGTTGCAAAATTACATAACATTGCAAGAGAATTCTAAACTACCTTTAGGGCTGATTGGGCTGCACATGATTCACATGGGATCTGTTGAGACAATTCTAACGTTGCCGTTAAACTCCCTTAAAGAAATGATTTATTTTGGAATCTAAAGATCGTGCAAAAATCGTTGCCATAAAATAAATTGCAATCTGAGTAAATAATTGCGATCAGGCAATTATGTAATAATTGCGACACCCCTAGTTGTCGGTTTATTCAGTTCACTTCTTAGTTGGCTGGTACTAAAACAGTTATTTCCTTTTATGGCTAATTATGGCAACTTATTATTTAGTGGTAACTTGGGACATCCTTAAAACTTTTCTTCAGGTTATTTTGTTAACACTAGAAGCGCCAGAGTGGAATTTCACCCAGTAAAGAGGAAAAACATTATATCTTTGCTCTTGATCAAATTCCAGGACTCTTAAATGTTCAAAATCACTCAAAGAAAAGCTGAATTTCATTCCTGTTCAATGTTAAATGTTTGCCCGGGGCGCGTTCAGGCATTTCTATTCCTGCATTCCATGTTTGCAATTATCTTTTCTATCAGCAGATGTCGCAAGGGCTCCCGTATACGAGTCTTCTGTTATTTAGAAAAACAATTATTTATAGTGTATAAATATATAGATCAGGGGTATTCAATTAAAAGACTTCAAGCAAAGGTCCGGAACGTCTTATGTGTTATGATTCAGCCATACATATTAAATTAGTCTAGTAGTTGCATGTAAGTAGAAAACAACCGTTTATTTTATTTGACTCTCACATAAAATAAAGTGTACAATTCAATAATAATAGTACATGAAGCTGCAAGCAGCAATTTGGGTTACTCCAAAAAATTGGGGACAATTAGAAAATTGACAGACATGTGTACCGCACGCATACACAAAATGCGGAAGCGTCAAAGCAAATTTTAAGATGCAGCAGAAAGAGGGAGTTGAACCATGAATCCTGAGTTTACAATCGGTACACTCTAACCACTGCGCCACATGCAAAGTTAATAATTTAGCTGTTTTGGAATGTTTGGTATTTTTCTAATTGAAAATATACATGACAGAGTGCCCCTAATAGTAAAACTAACAATTACTATAGGATTACTCCTGACAGAATAACCCTAATAATATTACATATGAAAATATTAAAAGTCCACTGAGTAGTCTAAAGTGTTTGATTGACACAGACATCTGGACAAACGTTCGAAAATACATGGAAGCGGAAGCTGAGCAAAATAATGCAGAGAAGTAAGAATTGACAGATGCCGAACTAAAAGCATTCGTGGGTATTATTTATTTGAGAGGTGCTACTGGCGGTAAAAGCTTGAAACTCAAGCTCAAGATCATTATTGGTCTGCCAAAATGAAAATAAAAAATGTGGAGATATCTGCGCTTTAATGACAATACCACAAGGACTGCACGTCTTGTGAATGATTTGGGATGATATCGGAGGTATTCGATAAGTTTGTGAAAAACATTGCAGTGAGAACATAACTGTAGTAGATGAACAAGGCGCAGTGTTGCTTTACACAATACATGGCCAATAAACCGAACATTTGGCATTCAATTCTGGGTAGCCGCCAACAAAATACATGTTGAATGCACAACGCAATTTATGTAAAAATGAAAGTAGCGGACAATATTGTTATGCGTCTGCGAAAAGGAGATGTAAAGTCAGCGTTCAATGTTCAGGGAACAAAACTTTTGAACTTTGCCAGACGTGTTAGCGACTTGACTTAAGATGATTGAAAATGAGGGTTAAGCTATTATGTAAAACGCATTCTTTAGATTTTATAATGCGTTATTTTCTCCGCCACTTTTTAGTGTACAACATAATGATAATAAAAATCCCCCAAAATTGGGGACAATTGGAAAATTGCGGAAGCGTAAAAGAAACATACGTTTTAGATGACAGGAGGAATCAAACCATGAACCTTGGGTTTACAATCAGTACACTCTAACCACTGCGCCACCAGCAAAGCTGTTAACATTTCAGGATGTTTGGGATTTACATAAATATACATGAAAGAGGGTTAGAAATATGTTCTTACTATGTTCTATTAAATGTCACTGTATTTTGTGATATTTGGGTTTTGTGAGCAGGTCGATTTATTGTGAAATTTAAAAAATAACACGGACATTGGCCATAGATCGACAGTAAGGTGAAGGCGCAAGACAATCTCCTTGACATCACCGGTTCAGTTGCCAAAGTCATTTTGACTGTATATTTCTTCCTTGCTATTTGTCTTATTCCACCATTTTTTTGTCAAACTGCAATGTTGAGCGCGATATTATATTGTATAAAACCATGCCAGACCGCCGTCTTTACACATTGTAGTTACTGCAATCGAAAACGGAGCAACACTGAATCAAAACAATTTGACACAAGATACAATAGACACCCAAAATATTCGGCCTTGACTTTGGATCCGTACAAGAAGCGCCATCTAGCGACCATTACGTGTCATTAAATACGTCCCTGTCTGTAGACTCACGGGCAAATTTTGCCCGAATGGCACTTTACGGGGGGTAACAATGGCTCTGCGCGTCTAGTGTTAAAGGAATATTGGAATGGGAATATGCCGTAATGTCACTCAAACAGCATAGTGGGCTTTTCGGTCTGGAGCCACTGCCATTACCACTGCCTGCTTTCTTGGGGTGTCTGTGGGTTACAGGGAACTATTTTAAAATATTGTTTCATTCCTTGATTGATGTCTTAATTTGTTTATTGATAGTACAGTTGAAGTTATTAATTTAGAGACGTGCATACAGGAGATAAACACAGCAAAACAATAGATAATGTATGTGTTGTCCCCCAGGTGGAAAGTTGTGAGAGCTCGTCACCCAGCATGGACGAGGTGTCTCTGAGCGAGTTTGGCGAGTGGACCGAGATACCTGGGGCACACCACGTCATCCCGGGTGGATTCATGAAGATTGTGGACCTCTTGGCACAGGAAATCCCGTCCCGCATGATCCGTCTTGGGAAACCTGTCCGTTGCATCTACTGGAACTACTCCGCCCAACAACAGGAGGAGATTGACCTTGGTGGAAACAACAATCTCCGCGGCAACGGCAACCATAATGACGACTGCCGCTGCCACGGCGGCGCCAATCCCAACCATGGCCGCTCGTATCCGGTTGGTGTGGAGTGCGAGGACCTTGAGTCGCTTCCCGCCGACCACGTGATCATCACCACCTCACTCGGCGTCCTCAAGAATCGCCATGAGGCTCTCTTCTCGCCCTCGCTGCCTGAAGAAAAAGTCCTTGCTATCGAAAAGCTTGGCATCAGCACCACAGACAAGATATTCCTTGAGTTTGTTGAGCCGTTCTGGAGCCCCGAGTGCAACAGCATCCAGTTCGTATGGGAGGACGAGGCGCAACTGGAGCAGCCAGTGTACCCAGAGGAGCTATGGTACCGTAAAATCTGCTCATTCGACGTGCTCTACCCGCCCGAGCGCTACGGCTACATGCTCAGCGGATGGATCTGTGGCCAGGAGGCACTGCTCATGGAGCGCTGTGATGACGAGACTGTGGCTGAGACCTGCACTGAGCTACTGCGTCGCTTTACAGGTGTGTGGGTGTGTGTGTGTGTGTGCATGTGCACGTGATTGTTTGTGACATTGGCAGTGTGCTGAACCAAATCACAGCATTTGTAAAAGCTTGGCACTAAACCTGTAGAACAAGTCAAAAACAAATGTTGTTTTTGTGAGAAACTTTGACCTCAAAGAATTACTGACCAAAACCTCATACTCTCACGAGTACACTGTAACCTTGAGGGCTTAATAGGTGAGTCATTGCTGTAGTCCTTGCTAAGAACAGCATGGTGACATTGAATTCTAGTCACACTCATCTTAAGTGGGCCTCTATGTATACATTCGATACAAGAAAATGGCAACAGACAACAACCTTATTCAGATCCTTAAGGTAAAAGAAACCTTCCCTAGTGTAGGTGCGTCCTTTGGGTATATATACCCTAGCAGCAAATTTAAACAGGTTGCTAAAATCATTCTAATCCTCGTTAAAGATAAAGAAATTGAGCTGAGGTGTCACTGAGCTGTTTTTGGGATCTTGTGGACTGGCTCAACTATGGCAGCATACGGAGGGTGCAGAACAGTGCGACTTTTCACTCAAAAACAGTGTAGACTTCTTGATACTGGGTAGCCTAAAGCTGTTTGACTTTGATCAATTTAGAATAGGTAGGCTAGGGAGATAACCTGTCTTGTTTGAGTCGACTAGCTGAGATGCCTCGAAACATATATATTTTTTTTGTGAAATAGAAATTTAAGGGCATGCTAAGTAAAGATAACAGCAGGAGAGTGAGTGGGGGCAGGTTATCCTACATTGACACAGAGTGATATGGACATTCACGAGACCAGGCATGTTTACCACTGTGTTTCATCACACAGAATGCATGATCTATGATGCTCTGTGGCTACGCGGCCCCATACGCAACAAACTGCAATTCATGTGTTTTTATCCTTTTATCAGAACCGGGATTACTTTTATCAGTAATGACCACTTCACCGGTCATAATGGTATGGCTGATTTACGGTATACTGGACTTATTTTTCTTGGACTAATGGACCCATACAATAAATGTTTGTCCCAGTGACAATGCTTAAGGCAGTTTTATGGCATCCGTTCTAAACCCATGTGAACATTCCAATTATGTTAGATAACCCCACTCTGTTAGGACATACAGTGGGGCAAAAAAGTATTTAGTCAGCCACCAATTGTGCAAGTTCTCCCACTGAACAAGATGAGAGAGGCCTGTAATTTTCATCACATGTACACTTCAACTATGACAGACAAAATTAGAAAGAAAACCTTGAAAATCACATTGTAGGATTTTTTATGAATTTATTTGCAAATTATGGTGGATAATAAGTATTTGGTCACCTACAAACAAGCAAGATTTCTGGCTCTCACAGACCTGTAACTTCTCCTTTAACACTAGAAGCGCCAAAGCGGTAACATTTTTACCCAGTGAAGAGGAAAAAAATGATCTTTGCTCTCGATCAAATTCCAGAAAATATACATGACGCAGTGACCCTAATAATATTACATATTATTAATATTACAAGTCCACTGAGTAGTCTAAAGTGTTTGATTGACACAGACATCTGGACAAACGTTAGAAAATACACAGAAGCGGGAGCTGAGCAAAATTATGCAGGAAAGTTAAAATTGACAGATGCCGAACTAAAAGCATTCGTGGATCTTATTCATTTGAGATGTGTTAATGGTGGTAAAAGCATGAAACTCGATGATTATTGGTCGACCGAAATGACTGCGATGCAGTCTTTAGGTGGGGGATGGGTGCATTCTTTACTAGCTCAAGCAAAGAAACAAAAAAAACCTGAGCACAATGCAATTCCCTAAGAATAACCTATTAGAGTATCCACTAAATACACACACCCATTCGATTGCTCATTTTCATATCAGGTGATTATACATAAATGTTTAAAACATTGTAATTTTAATAGCTCCTCCTTGTCCTGCCCATTGTGTAGTAGGGAGATTATTGGAAATGAAGGTTATGATATTATGTAAAACGTATTCTATTGATTTTATAATGCGTTATTTTCTCCGCCACTTTTTAATGTACAACATAATAATAAAACGTGGCTGGAAGAACCAATTTGGGTTTACTCCAAAAACTGGGGACAATTGGGTAAGCAAATATGAAGTTGTAGCAGACAGGAGGGATCGAACCAAGGACCCTGGTTTTAAGATCAGGACACTCTAACCACTGCGCCTCCGGCGAAGTTTCTGATTGAACAATTTCGGAATGTTGGGTATTTTCCTAATTGACAATATACATGAGAGGGTTAGAATTATCTCATGACGAAATAAAGCATATAGCTCCACAAATTGACAGATGCCGAACTAAAATCATTCATGGGTCTTATTTATTTGAGAGGTGTTACTAGCGGTAAAAGCATGAAACTTGATGTTCATTGGT
This sequence comes from Novumbra hubbsi, assembly GCA_016801125.1. Lineage (NCBI taxonomy): Eukaryota > Metazoa > Chordata > Actinopteri > Esociformes > Umbridae > Novumbra > Novumbra hubbsi. The sequence goes on from JACXGK010008191.1 coordinate 9,703, forward strand.
CGCCCGAAATGAAAATAAAAAATTCTGAGATATCATGCTCTATCTGCGCTTTGATGACAAAACCACAAGCACTGCCCGCATTGTGACTGATACATTTGCGATGACTTCGGAGGTATTCCATAAGTTTGTGAATAACACTGAGAACATAACTGTATTAGATAAACAACTGTTCCCTTGCGGAGTCGCTTTACACAATACATGTCCAATAAACCGGACACATTTGGCATTGAATTCTGGGAAGCTGCCAACAAAATACATGTTGAACGCACAACGCTATTTATGGAATGATGAAAGTAGGCCGGCTGGTCAGCGGTTAGCGGACAATATTGTAATGCGTTTGCGAAAAGGAGATTTAAAGTGAGCATTCAATGTTCAGGAACAAAACTTGTGAGCTCTGTCAGACATGTCACTTGTTTTATTTAGTGATATTTGGGTTTTGTGAGCAGGTCGATTTATTGTGAAATTTAGAACGTAACACGGACATTGGCCATGATGTCCATGTTCCTCTAATCAGTTTGACCAAACCAATAAATTACCTAGATTGAACATCACTTTAGGAGAGATTATATTTTCCTTTAGTTGGTCTAGAGTTGTAAGCCATTGACTTCTGCATATGTATTCTGTAACATAGATTCAAGTCTGTTTCACAGTTTTTGTTTTTTTTTCACAACCTTCTTGCCAAATTTATTGCCATATTTGTGTTCAGGCATTTCTACAGAGGAAAGTATGTTGATGGATTTTTCAGAGAATTCTTAAGTCAACACTACATTTTCCATTACACCATTTGTGCCATACCATGACAGCATTATCACTGGTACCTTTCGTCCTACTGAGGATGTTATGGTATGTTGAAAATCAATATGTTTGGCCTTGCTGTGAGGGTGCTTTGAAACATTGCATTACAGGTAGATCATTTTTGTGTGCGAGTTGTCATTTGTTGGATTGGTTTGAAATCGTAAACGCCCAATTGATCATTGTGTTAGTGCTCTCAAAATCTACTTATTGAGTTTTGAGTTCTAAATCTTTTAGAGTAAATTATTTGAGCACATTAAGAAAAGTTGTGGAACTAGTTACTAAAATAATAATTTGTTGAAATGCTTTGGCATTAAACAGTTTCAAATATAGTGTACACAAAGGTGTATATACAAATATGCAGATGTGCAAAAATATACAGAACTAATGCTTTATTCCTACTAAAAAGTAATGAATTTAAAAGCAATCTATACTTGCTTGCCTTTGGTATGTCATAGAATAAAGCAAGAGAGCTGTGAAAATGTAAAATTATTCTACAAAGATATTCTAAAATGGCCTGGGAAAATGTGTTGGTACCCCTTACATAATTGGATTATAGTGATATTTCAAACTAATACTTCAAAGTTTATTTAATAAAAAATTATTTAATTTAAGACTGTCATTCAGCCTATTTTAATGGAGAAACTCAGTCACTGTGCGGTTTGGTATCATTATGTGCAGCACACTGAACATAGACCGGAGAGAGCTACATTTTTGCTGTAGAGATCAGAAAGTAATAGAAAAGCATGGTAAAGGTAAAGACTACAAGAACATCTGCAAGCAGCGTAATGTTCCTGTGACAGCCGTTACAAATAATATTAAGAAGTTCAAGGTCCTTGGAACTCTAACCAACCTCCTGGGCAAGCCCGCAAGAGGAAAATTGCTCCAGATTGAACAGAACGATAGTGAGAATGGTAGAAAAAGAACTGAGGATTATGGCCAAATATACAAACTAAACTCCAAGTGTAGGGTATGTCAGTTGCAAATCGCACCATCCATCACTTTTTGAGCGAAAGTGGGCTCCACGGAAGACCCAAGAGTGCTCTGGACTGGAATTTATTTAAATGCATATTGAAAAGCCGTAATTCTTCTGGGAGAATGCCCTTTGGACAGATGGGTCCTCCAACAAGATAAGGACCCAAAACACCCAGCCGAAAGCACACATAAATGGATGAGAACAATACATTGGACTATTCTGAAGTGACCTTCAATATGAGTTCTGGCACCCATCAAAGTTGAAACAGAGTGGGCCAAACTATTTGTTAACAGGTGCAGAAGTCTCATTGAGAGCTATTGAACATGTTTGATTGCAGTGATTGCCTGTTAAGGTTGTGCAACAAAGTATTAGGTTAAGGGTTCCATCATTTTTGTCCATGCCATTTTCATTAGTTTTATTATTTACTATCAGTTTCAAGTTATTTCGGAGAATATTTTGTATTTTTCATTATTTTGTGGAGGGGTACCAGCAAATGTTAGCATGTCTGTATATAATGGCAGGTGATCACACATAACAAATATGAGTATTAATGATTAGTAATTTATTCTTTCCTTTGTTTGCAACTACAGAGATCATACATTTTTCCTGTAGTTCTTGACCAGGTTTGGACACACTGCAGCAGGGATTTTGGACCACTCCTCCATAGAGACCTTTTCCAGATCCTTCAGGTTTCGGGGCTGTCGCTGGGCAATACGGACTTTCAGCTCCCTCAAAATAATTTCTATTGGGTTCAGGTCTGGAGACTGGCTAGGCCACTCCAGGACCTAGAGATGCTTCTTACAGAGCCACTCCTTAGTTGCCCTGGCTGTGTTTCTGGTCGTTGTCATGCTGGAAGACCCAGCCACGACCCATCTTTCCTTACTGAGGGAAGGAGGTTGTTGGACAAGATCTCACGATACATTGCCCCATCCATCCTCCCCTCAATGCGTTGCAGTCGTCCTGTCCCCTTTGCAGAATGATGTTTCCACCTCCATGCTTCATGGTTGGGATGGTGTTCTTGGGGTTGTACTCATCCTTCTTCTTCCTCTAAACACAGCGAGTGGAGTTTAGACCGAAAAGCTCTATTTTTGTTTCATCAGACCACATGACCTTCTCCCATTCCTCCTCTGGATCATCCAGATGGCCATTGGCAAACTTCAGACGGGCCTGGACGTGCGCTGGATTTTAATCCATGATGGCGTAGTGTGTTACTAATGGTGTTCTTTGAGACTGTGGTACCAGCTCTCTTCAGGTCATTGCCAGGTCCTGCCGTGAAGTTCTGGGTTGATCCCTCACCTTCCTCATGATCATTGATGCCCCACGAGGTGAGATCTTGCATGGAGCCCCAGACCGAGGGTGATTGACGGTCATCTTGAACTTCTTCCATTTTCTAACAGTTGTTGCCTTCTCACAAAGCTGCTTGCCTATTGTCCTGTAGCCCATCCCAGCCTTGTGCAGGTCTACAATTGTATCTCTGATGTCCTTACACAGCTCTCTGGTCTTGGCCATTGTGTAGAGGTTGGAGTCTGTTTGATTGAGTGTGTGGACAGGTGTCTTTTATACAGGTAACGAGTTCAAACAGGTGCAGTTAATACAGGTAATGAGTGGAGAACAGGAGGGCTTCTTACAGAAAAACTATCAGGTCTGTGAGAGTCGGATTTCTTACTGGTTGGTAGGTGATCAAATAGTTATGTCATGCAATAAAATGCAAATGAATTACTTAAAAATCATACAATGTGATTTTTCTGGAAAATTACAGACCTCTACATGCTTTGTAAGTAGGAAAACCTGCAAAATCGGCAGTGTATCAAATACTTGTTCTCCCCACTGTAGCTGACAGACAGTTCATAAGGGAGTCAGCTCTCAGTTTAGCTTCGCTGTTACCGGCACTCATTAACAGGGATTTTTACACCATCAGCTAGTTCCTACATGCAAACGGTCACTGCCTAACATGCACACAGTTACAGGCGCGCACACACTAACATCCTCTGTGTTTTAGTCCGGTGAGGTTTATTTCTCTCCAAAGCGGATAGAGTTGTACAACCTCTTTTTGCATTGTGAATGACATGCAGTTATGTATATACTGCACTACCCCCCCCCCCTTTTGTCTTTCTCCTACAGGGAACCCTGACATTCCGAAGCCAAGGCGGATCCTGCGCTCATCTTGGGGCAGCAACCCCTACATCCGCGGCTCCTACTCATTCACCCGGGTAGGGTCCAGTGGAGGGGATGTGGAGAACCTAGCCATGCCGCTGCCTTACGCAAAGAGCACCAAGGCTCCGGTAAGAACCTCATCTGGATCTCCCTACTGACCACGGTTCCAACATTATTTAGAGTTCACCAATTCATTTGAACAAAGTCTGAAAGTAGGTATTTTGATATTCATTCTTTGGAAATACAAGTCTGATTAACACTAGAAGGGCCAGAGCGGGCACGTTTTTCCCAGTGAAGAGGAAAGAAATTATATCTTCACTCTCGATCAAATTCCAGGACCCTGCTTTTTTAACTTTTCATAAATATGTGTGTTTTATCACCCAGTATTTTTTAATTGTCAAAATCACACAGAGAAAAGCTGATTCAAGGCTATTTCATTCCTGTTCAATGTTAAATTGCGCGTTCGGCCATTTTTATTCCTGCATTCCATGGTTGCAATTCTCTTTTCTATCAGCAGATGTCGCAAAGGCTCCCGTATACGAGTCTTCTGTTATTTAGAAAAAGAAAATCTTTAAAGTTTATAAATATATAGATCAGTGGTATTCAATTAAAATGTAGAAAGGTCCAGTTAGACCAAATTACTTCAAGCAATGGTCCGGAACGTCTTATTTGTGTTATGATTCAGTGCCATAACTATTGAAGTAGTCTAGTAGTTGTATGTAAGTAGAAAGCAACGGTTTATTTTATTTGACTCTCAAGTAAAATAAAGTGTACAATTCAATACATGGAAGCGGGAGCTAAGCAAAATTATGCAGGAAAGTTTAAATTGACAGATGCCGAACTAAAAGCATTCGTGGATCTTATTTATTTGAGAGGTGCTACTGGCGGTAAAAGCATGAAACTCGATGATTATTGGTCGACCGAAATGAAAATCAAAAATTCTTAGATATCTGCGCTTTGATGACAGGACCACAAGGACTGCCTGTCTTGTGAATGATACATTTGCGATGATATCGGAGGTATTTGATACGTTTGTGAAATACAGTGAAGTGAGAACATAACTGTAATAGATGAACAAGGCGCGGTGTTGCTTTACACAATACATGGTCAATTAACCGGACACATTTTGCATTGAATTCTGAATAGCCGTTCAACAAAAATCATGTACAACAAATGCACAACAAATCTTATGGAGTAATCAAAGTAGTGGACAATGTTGTTATGCAACTGCGAAAAGGAGATGTAAAGTCAGCATTCAATGTTCAGGGAACAAAACTTGTGAGCTCTGCCAGACGTGTTAGAGACTTGAATTAAGACCAAATCTATCTCCTTGACATTGCCAGTTCAGTTGCCAAATATGTTATATTATGCTTGGTATTCTCAGCGACTTTTGTTCCATGTTTTGATGTTTGTTTCCAGTGCAGTGAGAACAAAACTTAGTTAATACCTTTTCCCCATCAAGGCACGGTGTTGCGTTACACAATATGGCCAATAAACCGGACACATTTGGCATTCAATTCTGGGTAGCCGCAAACAAAATATATGTTGAAAGCACAACCCTATTTATGGAAAGATGAATGTAGGCTGGCTGGTCAGCGGCTAGCGGACAATATTGTTATGCGTTTGCGAAAAGGAGATGTAAAGTCAGCGTTCAATGTTCAGGGAACAAAAATTGTGAGCTCTGCCAGACATGTTAGCGATTTTACTTGAGACCAAATCTATTGATTCGCGATGCGGCCTTTAGGTGGGGGATGGGTGCATTCTTTACTAGCTCAAGCAAAGAAACAAAAAAACCCTGAGCACAATGCAATTCCCTAAGACTAACCTATTAGAGTATCCACAATTTACACACACCCATTCGATTGCTCATTTTCATATCAGGTGATTTTACAAAAATATTTCAAACATTGTCATTTTAATAGCTCCTACTTGTCCTGCCTATGGTGTAGTAGGGAGATGATTGAAAATGAAGGTTAAGCTATTATGTAAAATGCATTATATAGATTTTATAATGCGTTATTTTCTCTGCCACATTTTAGTGTACAATATTATAATAACACATATAGCTGGAAGCAGCAATTTGGGTTTACCCCAAAAAATGGACAATTGGAAAATTGCGGAAGGAGAAAAGTAAATTTTAAGTTGTTGCAGACAGGAGGAATCGAACCATGAACCCTGGGCTTACTATCAGTACACTCAAACCACTACATCACCGGAAAGTTAGTGACACAACCATTTCGGAATGTTTGGTATTTACCTAATTCAAAATATACAAGAAAGAGGTTTAGAATTATATTCTTACTTTGTTCTTTTAAATGGCACTTGTTTTATATAGTGATATTTGGGTTCTGTGAGCAGCTTGATTTATTGTGAAATTTAGAACGATGCACAGACTTTGGCCATAGATCGACAGTAAGGTGAAGGCGCAAACTCCTTCACATCACCAGTTCAGTTGCCAAAGTCATTTTGACTTTATATTTCCTTCATTGCTATTTGTATTATTCCACCAATACAAACTGCAATATTGAGCGCGATATTATATCGTATAAAACCAAGCCAGACCGGTATCTTTACACATCGTAGTTACTGCAGTCATTACACCCTAACCTCGAAATCAGAGCAACACTGAATCAAAACACTTTGACACAAGATAACAGACACCCAAAAGTTTCGGCCTTGACTTTGGATCCGTAAAAGAAGCGCCATCTAGCGTCCATTACGTGTCAGTAAATACGTCCCTGTCTGTAGACTCATGGGCAAATTTTGCCCAAACTGCGCTTTAGGGGGGTAACAATGGCTCAGCGCTTCTAGTGTTAAGCAAGATGCTGTTTAGCTATGGTGTTTTGTGGCAGCAAATGTGCTTAAGAGCGTAATGCGATTGCCTTTCCTTTCATTGGCCTCTGGGGGGAATAATGCTTGTTTAGTCAACAGAGGTACTCATAGCTTGTCGTCAATGTGTTTGTGTCATAACTACACCAACTCTTCAGGCAGTTGGGAACATTGGCAGTCAGACTGTAGGGTAGATAATGAACCCTGGGTGTTGGCCAGCAGTGTAGCCCCTGAAACCTGTGTGAAGAAGTCTGTCTGTGTGTGTATTTGTTTGTTGTTATGTGCCTGCGTGACCTGTTAAAGGGAAAGTGTCAACACAGAAATCCCCATTCCCCAGACAAAATAGCACCAGCGTCTGAAGGTATCTTCTTATGTGCCAATGTTGTGTCCCTATGGCTTTTTTAGATACATATACTGATGTTTGTGCATTATTTAACTAGCCCTTCTCCTTGTCTGCTCTCTTCAATTCTTCCACTCATCTTCCCCTTCTGTACCTTGCACCCCTATTAGCCTCTTCAGGTGTTGTTTGCGGGGGAAGCAACCCATCGGAAATACTATTCCACTACCCATGGTGCACTGCTGTCAGGACAGAGAGAGGCCACTCGTCTGACGGAGATGTACCAGGACTTGCACAAAGATACCACAAAGCCTAACATGTAAAAAAACTAGAAATGAACCACTGACTATTGATAAAGATAAGTGTGTGTTGAATGCTTTCTATATTTTAAACAGAAGATTATTAAGTTATTCATGTAAAAGCATAGAAAGGGCATTACAATTATAACAAGGATATTGGTAAAAACTGTATTTACTGTATTGTAGATAGACATTAGAGCACGGTAGATTTTAGCACTTATTTGAGATGTACTGTAAAAAAAAGCTGCAATCTTTTTTTATTATGAAAGACTTATTAATAAGTTAATGTTTATATAATAACACGTCTATAATGTAACAGTTTTTGTAAGTGCCTTCTGTATTTAATGTATTGTTATTGCAAAAAAATAAGAATGGCAAGAATGAATGAAATTGTTTATTATTTTGGAAAATGTTAAGGTTTCTGTATTTCATTACATAGGTATGCTAAAGTACAACTTTAGATTTTTCTTAAAGCCCTATTATTATTAATTATTAACATTATAATTATTATTATATTGTTATTTATTCCAGAACTGAAATAATCAAAACAGTTTATGACAATTACTATTGTCTATAATCTCATGTTCAAGCTAGAAAAAACTAAATTTACATGTTTAGCCTATCCCAACAAAATGTGTATACATAATTTGCATCGGGAAAGTATTCATTGTGCTTCACTTTTTCCACATGTTATGTTACAGCCTTATTCCAATTTTCCGAAAAATTCAGATAAATCTTTTTTTTTTCTTAAAATTCTACACACAATAGCCCAGAATGAATTTTTTGCAAATCTATTTGAAAATCACAGCTCAGGTGTATCCTGTTCCCACTGATCATCCTTGATATGTTTCTACAACTTGACTGAAGTCCACCTTTGGTAAATTTAGTTGATTGGCATTGTTTTTGGAAAAGGCACACACTTGTCTATATTAGGTCATACAGTTGACAGTGCATAAAGCATGCACAAACCAAGCCATGAAGTCCAAGGAATTGTCTGTAGACCTCCGAGACAGGATTGTATGGAGGCACAGATCTGGGGAAGAGTACAAAAACATTTCTGCAGCATTGAAGGTCTCAATGAGCACAGTGGCCTCCATCATCCGTAAATAGAAGTAGTTCGGAATCACAAGGACTCTTCCTAGAGTTGGCCGCCCAGCCAAAATAAGCGATCGGGGGAGAAGGGCCTTAGTCACGGAGGTGACCTAGAACCTGATAGTCACTCTGACAGATCTCCACCGTTGCTCTGTGAAGAGAGGGTGAACCTTCTGGAAGAACAAACATCTATGCAGTACTCCAACAATCAGGCCTTTATTGGAGAGTGGTCAGACAGAAGCCACTCTTCAGTAAATGGCACATGACAGCCCGTCAGAAGACGCCTGAAGGACTCTGAGACCATGGGCCACGAAATGATCTTGTCTTATGAAATGAAGATTGAACTCTTTGACCTGAATGCCAAACGTCATGTCTGGAGAAAACCAGGCACCGCTCATCACTTGAACAAAACCATCCTTACAGTGAAGCATGGTGGTGGCAGCATCATGCTGTGGGTATGTTTTTAGCGGCAGTAACTGGGAGGATCGAGGGAAAGATGAATGCAGCAATGTACAGAGACATCATTGATGGAAACCTCATACTGGGGCGAAGGTTCATCTTCCAACAGGACAACGACCCTAAGCACACAGCCAAGTTAAGAAAGGAGTGGCTTCGGGACAACTCTGTGAATGTCCTTGAGTGGTCCAGCCAGATGCCTGACTTGAACCCGATTGAACATCTCTGGAGAGATCTGAAAATGGCTGTGCACCGACGCTCCCCATAAAACTTGATGGAGCTTGAGAGGACCTGCAAAGAAGAAGGGGAGAAACTGCCCAAAAATAGGTGTGCCAAGCTTGTTGCATCATACTCAAAAATAATTAAAATGTAATTGTTGCCAAAGATGCTTCAACAAATTATTGAGCAGAGACTGTGAATACTTAAGTACAATTTTATATTTTTGTTCTTGTCACAACGGTGGGGTGAGGAGGAACCAAGTGCAAACATTTAAAGTACTTAGAAGTGGGTTTAATGAAACAAAACGGCACGATATACGTACAAAACAAAAAATAAACAAAAGCGCATATACAAACATGCTGATAAACGGAAAACACCTGACGTAATGTGTACTTACATACAGGCGAATGAACGACCCTGAGGGACAAAACAACGGGACATATACACACACACAAATCAGTGGGAACAGGTGCATGTAAACAGCCATGCGAATACGGGGTGCGTTCATATGAAAAAGTGTTCGACACACAATCTCCAGCACCAGTACAGTTCTTAATTTTTGCAAATCTATTAAAGATATTAAACATACATTTTCACTTTGTCATTATGGGGTATTGTGTGTAGAATTAAGACAAAACTAATTAATGTAATCCTTTTTGGAATGAGGTTGTAACATAACAAAATGTGGAAGAATCCGCATGGTCTGTATATTAAACTGTGCTTAAATATGAATTACTAATTCATAGAACCAATTATCTTTTAAGTTTAGGTACTTTTTTATTAGGGTAATTAGCATACATTTACCAGATGTACATTATCTGAAGAAATATTCAAGCTAAATATACTAAATCAACTTTGTACCAAAGTACAGTAAAGTCCATTATAAAGAAATGGAAGAATAAGGGCATCCTCAAAATCAAACTATCTAAACTTGAAGTGAGACCTCCAAATATCAAGCACACCAGATTTACTTTAGTTTTACATTTAATCACATTTCAATGGGTTCCTACTTTTTGTGGACAGCCATTGGCATTAGCAGAATTTGTTCCTCATCTACACCAATCAGAGAGGAGGACACTAAAGAACACGGTGTGCATGTTCCAAGTTAACATATGGCCATAGGACCTCAGGCGAGTCGTCACACCTCCCTGATGTGTTTGTTCACTACTTGTGTCTAACATTTAAGAACGTGTTGCAGTATTTCTTCTATCAGGTATTCAAAGCTGATATTAAGTCTGATATTAGCCTAATAAATGCTAAGGGACTGCTGGCCTACTTAGTTTATTACTTGGGAGTGAAGCAATGCAGTTCAATTGCCTAACAGGTTTTATCTGTATACTTGACATTTCTCAGAGTATGACTGCTGTTCTAGGATCAGATTCTCCTGTTCCTAGAACGCTAGTTCCTTGAGGTCTGAAAGACAAAAGTAATCTTACATCAACAAGTCAAGAAGCGAGCATCAACAGATTTGGATTATAGCCCATTTGATTGAGTTAACAAGGAATTTGACTGCCCTCTGCTGGATACTTGAATGTACCGCATACAAAACTAGATTTGCATGGCAGTTCCAGCTGTATTCTGATCTGTAACGCCTAGAACACATTTACAACATACATTTCCATTTACAGTATAATTCATTGCCACTCAGGACTGTGATTAGTGGTAGAAATTGAAAGAAAAAAATGTATCTCCCTGGATACCTTCTCCTTTAAAATATGTTTTAACCAATTTTGTCTCCCCTCGTAAGTCTTTAACTTGATTGGCTTGCATTCTACGTCACACATAATTTATTCTACATGTATTCTACAACACACATAACCCCAACACACATATCTCCATGCTGCAAATTTGGCAAAGCCAACGCTTAACCAAAACAACAAGGATGTCTAGAACAACCTCAATAAACCTCTTAGGCCAATATTGTTTGTCTCTTTCCCTCTCTAGCTCTCACACATACGTTGTCAATGGAAAGGGAGAATGAATAGCTGGTCAATATCTGACTGATTACTAAATAGATGTGATGGTTTAGGGCACACATAGGCATCAGTGCTCCTGGGGATTTCTTAATTGAATATCTTCACCTGTAATTTCTATACTCCTAGAGGTGACGAGTACAGTGTATGAAATTGCACGTCTACAAAATGCTACAGCACTTCTCCCCTTGCAAGTGATCAAGCAATTAATGTTACAGGGGTGTATCCTAAAATAAATCATGAATGAATAAAACACAGTAAAACATAATACTTACGAATTACTTTTTTATGGAACAGATTTTATAACTGTTGAGTGGTTGAATAGACCTAAGTATTCTAGATGTATGATAATTACCCAAACACATCAGAAATACTTTTAATAAGGAGTTGGAAATGATATCAGTCAATACATTTAATATGGACCAATAGCATGTAGGTTGTCATGCTGCATCCCATAGTTGCTAGAGTAATCACAAAAATTATTTGCAGCAAGAATGGGAATTTGAATAAAAAGCTATTTTCTTGAAAGTATATCATGCTGTCACACTTCTGAAACTAAATTACATTATAAAGTTAAATATGTCAGACCCCTGATAATATTTTGAAATATTTTTGTGTGCATAATTACAAAGGTTGGGCAAGTGCCTATGTCAGTGTTTCTCAGCGGGGGCGGTACCGCCAGAGGAAGACGGGGGTGCTGGATGCAATATTTTGATGAGGGGGGGCGTTGTTTGGCTGAAGGGGGGCGTTAAGGCAAGTTTAAGGCAAGTTTACACCAAAGGTTTATGACAATAGGAGTTTTAACAATAGGAGTTTTCAATTACTTGCAAAAAAACTGTGGTCAGCATTATAAAAACCTGCCCGTTTACGCGAATGGACAACACTTTTTCTCTGTCTTTCTGTCAGCTTCTTGTGGCGCAGCTCCAAGCTGCCTTCACGGGAACGGGCCGTCAGAGTATCCTCTATAAAATTTTACCCAAATGGGGTTTACTGTGTAAACTCTGGAAAAAAGACGCAATGTTTCATGGTATTACCGGTGGAAGAATTTCTTACTCTTGAAAGTGTTAATTTCAGTGAGGGATACACCATAAACGCCTTGTTATCACAGTGGTTACACATTTACAAGAGGGATATTCGCTGTCGGACTTCCCATTCAAAAAACGTTTGCATCCAGACGCACATTAAATACTATTCAATAAAACTGGCTTTGTTGACATGCCTGCAATACGACGTTTCCAAAGCAAATGACCACACACTATTCAAATAATATTCTACAATTGTACACACGACAAGCGGATCACCACAAAGCCATCAGTCGGCTAGATTTTAGCGGAGACACTTCTGCCGCGTTATAAATCTTGTCTGCATTAAACGTGAACATAATTCGTCTTTAATTAGGTCTATAAATGAAAGAAGACATGAACGCACAAAACATGGAACATGAGAGAGGTTAATTTTGTCTTGAATGGCACAAAACAATGACACACCAAACGCCATTAAAAAACCTGCATAACGTATTCTGCCGTAATCAGGAATCGACATTTAAGCTTGTCCGCTTGTCACATTTTATGCACATTTTATGTTTGGACAAGTGAACTTCCTCTTGTAGTTGAAGTAAAAAAAAAAAAAATCCATATGTATTAATATCTGCAACAAAATGAATTCCACTTTCAGTTGTCCATTTCAGAAAAGAAAAAAAATTTTGTAGTCTATCACTAGTACTAGCTATGTCATTCCACATTCTACCGCATAGCTTGTATCAGAAATGTAAAAACGCACTAACGTTATTTACCCTACTGCCCGCGAAAGTGCGAATCTCTTAGACCCGACTCGTTTAATACGCTTGTGGACAAGCTCAAGACGTGCCTTCAAACACCTAAAATGGGCCAGGTGCCAGGGAGAGCCGGGAAACCCAAAACAACGGACGTATGGGCAATTAAAGCTAAAAGGGCGAAGATTAAAATGAATTGGGGAATTCCCCTGGGTCCACCGCCACCGAGAACTAATATGTTTTGTTTCAGCTATCGGGAGTTCCCGAATAAAGCTGACTGGTAAGTAGCTTAAGTTCAAGAATATTCACAGAGAACAAATATCTATCTATCTATCTATCTATCTATCTATCTATCTATCTATCTATCTATCTATCTATCTATCTATCTATCTATCTATCTATCTATCTATCTATCTATCTATCTATCTATCTATCTATCTATCTATCTATCTATCTATCTATCTATCTATCTATCTATCTATCTATCTATCTATCTATCTATCTATCTATCTATCTAT
>JACXGK010008192.1:0-22734 GCA_016801125.1 Novumbra hubbsi
CCCCAAACATCTTCCATTTGACACTCCTACTTCTTTGAAAACACAGTAAAGCAAGATGTATTTGGTGGAAAAATGACTAAAGAAAGAAATGTCTAAATGCAGCTACTGGCTAGCATTTCATGAATAGCACCTTCTTTTGACACCCTGAAGTGTCAACTCTCCCAGGTGATTCCCTGGCCTCTCTTCCCTGCCTTTCTCTATGAGACACACGTTATATCACTGTGCCAGCCATGTAAACAGCTCTCCCCTTAACCTCTTCTCCTCAGACACTATACATGCATTCCTGGGCGGCAGCTTTCAGGGCCTGGGACACACTGTGAGCTCTTTTCATAGTCCTATAGCGCCTTCTCTTCCATGGCAAGTTGTCTGGCTGACAGGAATGTCTGCTTTTGATAAGGATGCGAAAAATTGGATTACCTAGTGCTCTCACCATGAGTGTTGTTCTTTCGTCTCCTTCCATTTATTCTGGAATAATAGAATCCCCCTCCACAAGCGGGAGAGACTTGCTTAAGGCCCTGTTTTGGCAGCAGCCCAGCAGCTTAAGCTGTGACTCTGGTCAAAGCGGAGGTTAACGTGAGGCATGGAAAGACGGGCTGTCCCAAGGAGGAGACGAGGGTTAGCGCCATGACCCCTCTCTGTAGGCAAGAATGACAAGCTAATCTCTAATCCCCGGCTATTAATACCACCCTCGGTACTGACAGATCGTTTCTGAAAGAGAGAATCAGAAGAGATATGCAGTCAGCCATCCCCTGCAGAGGGTGGCTCTGGGGGATACAGGGAATGCCAAACATGGCAAATGTGGAGGTTCCCTCTGTCATTACTGGCTGGGCCACCTCAGGTGCGGTACAGGTTTCTAGGCGCGCCATCTGTTTGCTAAATGTTATCGGACCTGTGGGAGGTTTCCCTCGCACAACGGGAAGGTAAACTGACTCCTGTCGTATTTGCAAAGGGGGTGGAAGTTACTGATTCCTCAACCATTGTTAGAAAACAATAAGTCTGCCTAGGATTGTAGGGAGTTTGGGGATATATGTTGGACAGTAGCCTCACCTCTGGCTGTTGAATTCAGAGGCCTCATGACAGGACAGGCCCCAGACGTCGTCTATGGAAAGGCTGGAAGTCCTGTGGGCCCTCAGTGCGAGCGGGGTGAGCCAGTGCAGAGTCATAAAGGAGAAGAGCCCAGCGTTGTCTACCGGGTGCTGGTGCCTGCAAGGGAAACAGGAACAACACAGAACAAAACGAGTGACAATCTAGACATGTATGCATGTTGGGTTGAGAGAGGAAAAGGGAGAGGGTGAGGAAAGGAGAGGTAAAGAGGAGAGAGAAAAAGGTGGGAGAAACCTGACAACTCAGTGAGAAAAAGAAAAGAGGCCCTTGGTCTTGACTTTGGCCGGGGCCAAGTGGAGAGATGAATCACGAACGGCCGCTGTTTGAACAGCAGTTTGCAGGCCCTTCAGAGATATCTTGGGGAGCAGCGAAAAAGAAAAGGTTGTGGGACTGCTTATCGGTCTTTAAACATACACGCGGAGGATAAATCCATTGGCCTATGGAACCTCTTTCAATGGAAACAGGAACGCTAGAGGAAATGGGTTGTCAATTGTGTCACATCAACTGAGCCGACACATTCACAACTCCAGAGTTACACCACTTCATACGAGGGGATGAGTAAAAGAGAAAACAGGGGGCTACTTGTGTGTTATCCGGAAGGGCTTCAGTATCTGCAGGCTGTGGCGGTAGCGACCAGCTCTCCGTCTTGTCCAAGCCACCACCTCTCTTTGGCCTTCGTCTTCATCGGGGTCGTGTAAGGTCGGAGTTGCGGGGGAGGTCAGGGGCAAGCCCTCCACCCGACCAGCCGCCTCCAGGGCATCGGGGAACATAACCTCCCTTCTGCAGAAAAACATGAGTTATTTGACATGGAGGTTCAAATGTCACCGTTCAGCTTGGAGTCAGGGTGGGGGTGGAAATACTGTCTGTATAGAGACACTTAGTGCAGTGGGTTCAAGCACTTTAGACTTAATTCTCATAGCAAAACTTAAAAACGTAAAACCTTGATGAGGGTCACAATTGGAGTGTTACCGAAAAGAACATTGCTCAGAGGCTGTATCCCCCCACAGCCCCCAGACACAAAAATAGGTCTGATATAATAGAGGCTGTATCCCCCCACAGCCCCCAGACACAAAAATAGGTCTGATATAATAGAGGCTGTATCCCCCCACAGCCTGCAGACACAAAACTAGGTCTGATATAATAGAGGCTGTATCCCCCCACAGCCCCCAGACACACTATTTGATATAATAGAGGCTGTATCCCCCCACAGCCCCCAGACACAAAAATAAAATGCTTATCTATTCAAAGACGAACCGCAGGAGGCTTCAAAAGCACTGGAGGCACTGAGAGGAGGGAGGATATTTGAGGAGCTAGTGTGACCGCACTCCGTCAATGCTCCTTCTATGGAATGAATCCATGTTCAGTTCACTTTGACTCAGTGTGTGTTGCACCTATTCCTTGGTAGCTAGTGTGACCGCACTCCGTCAATGCTCCTTCTATGGAATGAATCCATGTTCAGTTCACTTTGACTCAGTGTGTGTTGCACCTATTCCTTGGTCTGGGATTATTCAGAAGTAATCTTTACGTCTCAAAGCCAAAAGTCACAATGTGTTTTGTGTTCATTGCAAGAGTTAGTTACATCTGCAGTACTATGAGAACTGAGATGAAGTTACATTTGACGTGTAGCCTATGCTGTGAATATCTTATCGATTCATAAGCCAAAAAGAAGCACTGGGCAGGAGTTATTAAACAGCACAAAAGTTACAATAACGTATGGTTGAGACCCGTTGTGAGGTTGGCTAATTGAGAGATTGGAGAAAGGAAATCGCCCTTGGTAAGGAAAAGGTTTGATAAGTAACCTTCAGTAGCTGTGAAATGCAGTTGTATTAAAGAGAAAGGTTTCTGTTTTCTTCCAACTCAAGTGGATTTTATCGGTTCAATCTACAAAATATGATTACCTCATTCCTTATATAACACTCCCAGGAAGATGTGTTTGTCTTTGTCATTGAAACCCCATAGTCAATAGAAAATAGCACAAAGACAACATATCAAATGTTGAAACGGAAACGTATTGTTCCTTGAAAAATATATGCCCACTGAATCTGATGCCAGCAACATGGAACATGGCAACAAAAGACTGGAAAGTGGAGTTGAAGTTGTGAAACACCAAAACATGACCTGGTAGAACATCTTATAACTGACAACAGGTCAGTAACAAGATTGGATATAAAAAAGATCATCCCAGAGAGGTTGAGTCTTTCTGAAGTAAAAATGGGGAGGAGTTCACCACTCTGTGAACAACTGTGCAGTCAAATAGTGCAACAAGTTTCTCAATGTAAAATTATGTTTAGTTTGGGGATCTCATATTTTGCAATACATACATAATATAGTTAAAATATTTTGGAATCTAGAGAAATCTCTGTATGCAAGAGACTAGGCCAAAAAACAATATTGGATGGCCATGATCTTCGGGCCCTTGGGTGGCATTGCATTAAAAATAGACCAGACTCAATTCTGTAGTGGAAATCACTGCATGGGCCCTGGCACACTTCCGAAAGTAATTGTGAAACTGTTTTTCACTGCGTCCAATCATAGAGCGCCTCCAGGCTGAAAAGGAAAGGGACCATCTGGCTTGTTATCAGTGTACAGTTCCAAAGCCAGCATCTGTGATGGTATGGGGATGCATTAGTGCACGTGTCACAGGTGACATGCACATAAATGAAGGCACCAAAAATGCTGAACATTATATACAAGTGGTCAAGCAACGCATGCTCCCATCCAGACAAAGTCTTTTTCATTTAGGGCCTTGCATATTTCAGCAAAACAATGTCAAACCACATGCAATACAACAGCATGGCTTCGTAGAAAAACAGTCTGGGTGCTAAACTGGCCTGCCTGTCTCCTTTCGAAAATATTTCTCAGACAAGGGAGACCCCGAACTGTTGAGCAGCTGAAATCCTCTAACAAGAATAAAAATACATTTCACTTTCACCTTCAGAACTACAGCATTTGGTCTCCTCAGTTCCAAAACCCTTAACTAAAAGTTATTTAAAGAAGAAGGGATGCAACACAGTAATAAACATTTCCTTGTCCCAACTTGTTTGAAAAGTGTTACTGGCATTAAATTCCAAATTGGTATATATTTTATTAAAAACAATAACATTTGTCAGGTTCGACATGTTATATGTGTACTACCTTTAAATTAAATATAGGGTGAAATTATTTGCACATCATTGCATTCAGTTTTGTTTGTTTTTTGCATTTCACATATCATCCCAACAATTTCGGAAAAAGGTCTTGAATAATGGGATTATAATGATAATATGACTTCTAAAGTTAGATATGGGATATGCACCAAAATAGAATATGGCTCCAATATGCACCAAAATAAAATAGGGCTCCAATATGCACCAAAATAGAATAGGGCTCCAATATGCACCAAAATAGAATAGGGCTCCAATATGCTCCAAGCAAGCTGCAGGAAGCTGGGATGTCATTGATCCCAAAAGTGGCTGTATGGACATTTGCAGACCAATAGTAGAACAGAGAGAAAATCCTTCTTCCCATTTGACCCCTTTTTTACCAATTCCATGTGTTTTATACTCCCAGATAAATGGATAGACAACATTTGTTTACGAATGGACTCAAATATGAATATAGACATTAACCGGAACAGGTAACGCAACTGAGGAAGGACAATTGTAATTGTATGATCTCTTACCATTAAGCATATTCATCTAAAAAGGGAGAAGTTTGAGTTCTAGTCTACAGTAGTATCCACACAGACATTAGAGCACTCTCACTGAAATTGACTGTGTGGCCTGAGAGGGGACCAGACAGAGTGATCCAATCTAAATGGAGCTGTGAAACTAGTTTGAGGGTTTGTTACTTAAAGGAAAATGTAAGTCACATACAGAGAGATTGTATTTAAGGTCTCTTGGTATTTTAACCTTGTGTTTCTGTGTGTTGTTTGATGTCTTAAGCGAAAAGTAGTGGCAACCATGTTTCATCCCTCTTTGGAGGTTAGATCGAGGTGATAGTGAATGAATGTTGAGTATTGTATTACATCCATTTGCTAAAGCCATCTCTTCCGTATTATATTTTGGTAGGAAAGACCAATCAACTTTGTCAATGGCCTTTTCTGCATGAAGAGATATAATGGCAAGGCCCAAAATAGATAACCTCTGTGCATATATTATAAGGGACACATTCTCTCTTAGGGTTAGAGACTTTCATATGAACATACTCAAAATACTAGGAGAATTTGCCCGGTATCATACCAAAACTACACAGTAATTACCAAGATGAAGTGAAACTTGACATTAGGTTTATGCTGGGAAGAGCTTATGGATACAAGCACAGTATAGTAGTACAGCGCAATTGTTACAGTGGCAGCGCCATGAAAACAGCATTAAAGTGAGACGTTTCACTTGTCAAGACAAGACATATCCCACAATCCCCTCTTTTCATCATGTGAAGTTTGTCACCAGGTTGGTAACTTCGCAAAAGCAACATCTGACAGATAAAACAAACCAAACAGCATTTCAAAACACTGCCCATAGACTGGCCTGGACAAACCTGTTGGTTAAGTTTAGATGGTTATGAGATTTTCTTCTCAACACACTCTTCAGTTTGTTAGCAGCATGGATATAAATAGGGTTTGTTTGAGCAGCAAAACATGAAATGCCACAAAAGTAATTTATATAATTCAGTAATGATGACATCGATTGGTGATTTTTTTAACTATCTCAAACACTGGTCATCATCGTACTAACATCCTCAAAATCATCATATCTTTTGAAACACTAAAACGTTTTCAACATTTTACAGGATTAAAATAACTTACGATTATGCAGTATTGGCCTCTGTTTGAGATGTCCCCCTGCGGTGTAACGCTCAAATATGTTGTTTATGAATAATGGTAGAGATGTGTTCATCGGGTTTGATTGATACCCCTTTCGAAAGTTGCATCTAATATTCTTTTACTGCACATATAGACATATCTTCTGCGCAATGACAACGCGTGATAAAGCACACCGTTAACACTTCTAAAACGCCAGCTCTGAATAATTCAAAGCCGGGCGAAACAAAAAGTTTCTGGTTAATGAAACTTCTTCAGGACATCTATGATAAGTTGTCAACGTTTTCAACTCGGCGTTTCCACTTGGTGCCTGCGCTTACGGAATTCCCTGTATCAATCTTACGTCATGACTGCTCAACCAACCGCGGCCCTGCTTGCGTCGTCGCCGTAGCAACATTAATGTCCACCACCAGCGAGGCACGTGTTGATCCCTGGCTGTACGCGCGACGAGCTTAGGTTTCCACCAGCTATATTTGGCTGTGAAGAGAAAGGTTAACGAGACGGCAGGACACCCAATTCCAGGGAGCCTTCAGTTGTGTGCTCTTGTTCAGGTTGTGTGGATGGTGCTTTGCTTGGGAGGACGTTCACAGAATCATTATAATAAGATTACGTGGTGGCTTGAGCAAGCATGCATTTCTATGTATCGTTTAAGCTCTGTAAATAAACATGTTATGCTAGATCTCCGTGGTTGTTTTGATCCATAATGTATTCTCCATGAGGATTTGGCCAGGGGTAGATCCAATTATGGTTTTGTTTGCAATTGTTTAAAGACATTTATTAAGGAGGACCACAATGAAATACGTGATAGCGAAATATATATTAATCAGTCGGTCTAGACAGTGTTGCACTATTTTGTTTAAATAAACAACATTTCTTTGAGGCATGATTTCTGAATGCATTGTAGGTGTAACAAGTGCCCAAGGTGTTAATCAGCGTTCCTTAAGCAGTTAGTGCTAATGGCTAGGCTGTAGGTGCGTGTAGGGCGTGGGTACCAGGGTTTAGTTTACCCAGTCTATAGAGACGGGTGGGGAAGACAAAGCGATATTTTGCTAGTCAATAGTTAGTGGGCCGCTGGCAAGATGTAATGACTTGAATTTTTAAAAGCTAACGTGTTGACGTAGATGTATGAATAACAATGAGGCTTTGAAAATTCCTCTTGTAGGGATGAGAAAGTTAAAATTCCCACAGCTTGCTGCAATTTGTGCCTTGGTTGTGTACACTCGTTTATTACGTATATCACACAAGCTAAAGGTTTTATGTCTCTTCCTGTTTAAAATACACTGTTAAAGAGAAACACTTTTGATGACTGCTTCATGTGGAGATTCTCTGTGTGGACAGTAGACAACGTAATCTGACTTTTTCATTAATTAAATAGTCTACAGTGACCCCTGTTGGCCTGTCAAACTATTTTGATTTGCAACTGGTGCCAGTGATCAATCCAGTATTCAGAAAATAGTGATAGCCTCTTGAGAAAAAGAAAGGGCATGAACCATTACACAAAACCATGGCATTTATTTTCTGTGTATCTGCGTTTTGAGATGCATCACAATTGTTTCTTTGCCCACACATTAAAAAAGTAGGTCAACCAAACAAGGGTTTTACAAGGGTTCACAACATTTGTTAACTTTCATTACAGAGCATTGCATAGAAGATTTTTTATTTGCCAATTTAAAACCATGATTTTACCACACTGAATATGTGGGGAAATATATAAAAAAAAAATATATACAGAATTGGGTTGAGACTGCAGAAGGTTATAAAAGCGAGATAACCAAACTAAATACCCAGACATGAAGGGCCTTTGCACAGGAGTTGACCAACAACCTAATGGCCAATGGGAGATATCTTTTGAGATTCTCTGGAGAGATGGGAAAACCTGCCAGAAAGGCAGCCATCTCTGCAGGACTCCATCAAGCAGGCTCTTACAGTTTAGTGGCAAGACAAGAGCCACTGAGAGCATGAGGATTCTCTTGCCTGTTGAGTCCAAAACGAAGTATTAGGCCAAAAACGCTGATACCCTCCCTATCGCATCAGGCTATGGGGATGCATCTCAGGTGCAGTGTTCTTTTCTATAATTTGGCAAAAATGTTTCTGCTGTCCGTACTGCATGTGGAATAATGGCACAACAAACTGTCAAGAATGTTCTGAAGTCACTGTATTATTACGTTACCCCACTAAATACTGATGAAAAGATGAGAAAATGTGGACTGAAGATGTACTGTCAAAATATTTAAACATGGCCCAGATTCTCAGTCAGGTCCTCAAAGAGATGTCCTCGCTATCCAGTTCTTCCGACATTTGTATTCATCGCCATGCTGTCATCTTAATACAGTGATGCCATCTCATGGACTGGCTTCTCTGCACCGTTGAAAGCCAGCGAGAAGCAATTCATAAATCGGCCTAGAAAATGATTGGGGGCGTCTCACTTTACTGAGCTGGGAAATTTGCTAGACGACTGAAATCAATGAACTGAATCCAGTCCTCCCGATACGTGTCCTGGGTGATTCTTGATTTGTGCTCGCTAGGCCATGTGAAAAAGTACTGAAGCATACAGAACGTTGTTATAGTTAAGAAACTGTGTTAGAGACACACCATGTCTACAACCTCATTTTCAAAAAAAAGTTGAGACGCTGCGTAGAAAACGCAAATAAATACCAAATGCAATGATGTGCAACTAATTTCTTTCCAAATATGTAATTAAAAATAGTACAAAGACAACATATCAAATATTGTTTTGGGAAAAATACATGCCCATTTTAAATTTGATTCCAGCAACATGTTGCAAAAAGTTGTGTTTTATCACCTCATCTTTAAACAAAACTTGGTTAGGAAATGAAGAGGTAATTTGCAGTAGTTTTGAAAGTGGAATGTATTCCCATTCCTGCTTGATATAGGATTTTAGCTGCTTAACAGTTTGGGGTCTCCTATGCTGTATTTGTAATTTCATAGTGCGTCAAATGTTCTCAATGGGTGACATGTCTGGGCTGCATGCCAGTAAAGCACCTTGACTATTTTACTACAGAGCCATGCTGCAGTTATATGTGCAGAATTTGGTTAGTCATTGTCTTGCTGAAATGAAAGTAGTGCAAGTCACCCACTCAATGTGCACCCCTATACCATCACTGATGTTGGCTTTTGCACTGTGCGCTGACAACCATCCAGATGGTCCCTCTCGTCTTTAGCCCGGAGGACGTGGTGTCCATTGATTCCCAAAAATGTGTTTAATCAGTACACAGGACCGTTTTCCACCTTGCCTCAGTACATCTAAAATGAGCTCAGGCCCAGAGCAAGCACAGACTTTGTTAGATGTTGTTTATGTATGGTTTCTTCTTTGCACGGTAGAGGTTAACATGCATGTGTGGATGCTGCGAAGTACTGTATGCACAGACAATGGTTTTCAGTATTGTTCCTTAGTCCATGCCGTGACATCCACTACTTGTTTTTAATGCATTGCCACTAATGATCACCTAATCATGTTACTGACCTGTTACCAATTTTCCTAATTAGTTGTGTGATATTCAACCAAGTTTAGTCTTTTAATGTTACCCAACATTTCCACTCTTTTGGTGCCAATGTCCCATCTTTTTTTGGAACTTGCTGCTGGCATATAATTCAAAGGGAGCATGTATTTTTCCAAAAGCAATAACTATTGTAATTTGTTTTCAGTTTCAACATTTGATTTGTTGTACAACATGGTACAATTTATTTTATTGAATATAGGGTTTAAATGATTTGCACATAATTGCATTCTGTCTTTCTTTAATTTTTACACAACGTCCCAACCGGCACATCTGAAGTGTTTGGAGTTCCACACATCATGCGTATCTGTTACATGGTTATTGGTCTTCGACGTGTAACAAATCTGATCGGGTTAATTAATGGAAAAGATAAGCATATGGATTTGAAGTGTACGGGATCTATTATAGGCAACCAGCCTATAATAGAGTATATATTTATATATATATAAAACACATATATATGTTTCCATTATATGAAACCAGTATTGCCTATCCAAAGCTTAAGAGCAGTATCAGGCTAGCTAGACTAAATTAAGGTCTAATGTTGGTCTAGTACACTTCAAAAAAGGAAGCATAGTAATTTAATTCCTTTGCATAACAAAGCTGGCAATTAAAACGTCTAATCAGTACCCTAATCTGAATGATCTCACCTTACAGAAATACATAAAGACTTCCTAACCCGGAACCCAGTTTTATTATATTTGGACCCTTACTAGAATCATATGCAATCCAATGAAAATTGGGTGCTTCAATATTTGCCCTGAAAGCTCCTAACACAACAAAGTTTCAGATGTGTATACATCCCAAATTACAGCACGGAAGCAATGTGCCTAATCATTTACAATCCTATAGACGTCCTATCCAATTAATGTTCAAGAGGCGCTGATATCTAATCCGATGTAGCTTTAATAATTGGAACACACTCAACTTTTCACACAGCCTCACTGCATCTCATTAAAGAAGGAATAAGTCACTAAACTAATATCACTTCAATTTATTTAACAGCTTTTATAGGGGAATTATTAATGAGAGTGACTGTCCTCTTATTCAAGGATTTGTTTCATGTGAAAATGCTACACTGACCATTGTTATATAAGATGTGAAATGCGGTTGTTTTCTTTCGGAAGTCTGAGAATAAGATCACAGTGCTAAAGGATGACGAGTCTATGCCCTCCTCATTAGAATGAATCAGTTTCATCTTCTAGATCACTCCCATTTAAGTCAGCCTTTCCTTGAAATTTTCACCAGCATTCAGAAAAAAATCCCCTCCAAAGGAAGAGCATTTGATAACTGATGAGGAAAGTAATTTTATCTCTAAAAATACCAACATGCTCTCGGCACAAATAATTGCCACCTGTGTAAACACTCTGTTTCCTCTTCCCCAGCGAAAGGTCAGATGATTCTAACGGCACAAAGACCGGGCATTGCTCATTAAACGCAGTTAGACATTGTGGCATGCTACAGTATGCCACCTCCATCTGGCATCAGGGGCTGGCATCACTGGGCTGGCATTTCAAATCAAACACTGTAGGAACCTTTCTGAATGGTCATTACCCGGCATAATGTGCCAGAAATAACACGATTGCATGCACACACAGCAAGAACCAGTAGTCAAACCCATTTTCTCTAAAGGAGTCTCAGCCATGAACATGAGCACCAAAGACATTTAAATAGATTGACGTTTATTTCCTGCTACTCATTTTGCCAAGCGATAACGATACATTTTTGCAGCATGAATGGCAATTTTCTGAGATTGTCTATCCATTTTGCCAAGGGTGGTTAAAAGTGTATTTTAATTACATTGGAGAGTTAACATACATGGCAAGCAAGTATTTTTTCTCGTAAAGTTAGAAATAACAGGAATTCTTAATTAGGTCCTGGTAATAGGATTCAGAACTGTACCCCTCATTCCCTGATTATGACAGAGATTGGGTCAAATTTAAATATTTCCATGTAGAAAACTCTGTTAGGATACAGACGCAGTATAAAGGCCATTTCAAAGTGCTAGATAACATTTGAAATATCCTGTACTGGACAGTACTGGCAGAAGGAGGTGATGAAAGCCAAGCACCTCACACCCTGTTTTTCTTGTCAACCCTTTTAAGGTGGAGACTACAGGCATCTTGCAGGCCTGGAGCGGGATTATCTGGCGGGATTATCTGGTGGGATTATCTAGCGGGATTATCTAGCGGGATTACCTGGCTGTCAGTGTACCTGGGAAGAAGTCAGTACGGACCACAATGCCACAGAGGGGGGTTATCACCGGGACCCTGGGAGAGGCAGCGCTGGATCCTACAATTACTTCCAGGGCCATTAACCAGGGCAAGGTGTTACCAGCTACATCTTGCAAACAAGAAGCCTTCTTCCAAACTTTTTTAATCCAACCTAATATTTGTTGGTTATTGAATTCTCATGTGCCAATATGTCTTCAAATTGCATATGTATGCAATTTCATACATTCCTTGTCAGCAGAATGTGATCGCAAGGTGTTGACAAATTCAATTTGCCATCTACATCTTTACAGTTTGGAGACAAAGACATCCACTACTACGTAAAATGAGATTCTGGAAAAACTGGAAAAGTCAGTATTTGTTTTCCAGATACGTTTTTAATAGAAATATGAAAGACTGCAGTTGTAATGAAAAATCGGTAAGATCTTTTCCAAGCATCAATTGATTTGCTAGCAAATCGTGCTAAACTCAACTGGCTTGAGTGCACTTTGTGTCTCCCTCCTCCATCTCTCACATAAAATCTGGGTAGATAAGAATGTAAAAAGTGGAGCCACATTATAACTGGCATTTAATGGCACAGCTTGGATAATAATCGTATATGTCACTTGTCAGTGGGGCGAGCTTTTAGTATGTGACTCAGTTATCTTTTCCACATTTACCAGAGAAGAAATACATAGCATGTCAACATCTTCATCATCACAGAATGTATCCTGTTAAAGCATGTATGTCAGTTTTTCCTTATCCCACTGTTTTTGAATACAACACCATAAACATTCAATGAATCTTTTGTGTATGTATATTTCATTCCATCTTTCTTCGCATTACATCACTGCCTGATAAAGCTGGTTTCCATTTCCACCATGAAGGACAATATCTAAAAAAATAGAACGAAGGCTAATATTTGCATTTTGTCAATATGGCGGCAGATATCCTAGCCAGTAGAGACTCTGAAGTAAGTCCCGGAGCCAGAAAGGTGAAAATCCAGTCCTTGAGCAAAAACAGGGAAGAGCAACCGCTAAATGACAAAAATGTAAATGTATGTTAGCAAAAACATCAGATAGAACAGCAGAAAAAATACCAAATACAGAATACCAAATCAAGCGCTGAAAGAACAGGATTACCTTTAAATGAACATATTGCAGCAAAATCTTTTAGTTCTCCATATAAGTGACTATTTAACCCCACGGCTATGGAACACTTATGGTTCCATGTAAGCAAAGTCCAAATATTAGAGAAATATTAGTAGTTCTAAGCACATTACCGACAATTTCAAGCCAGATGTGATGCCAGAAGTTCTTCCAGACGATTATAAGAAATGGATGCCCACTATAGGGCAGTATCTTTGACAACATCCCCTGAGCGCTGGGAGATATTCAGCTGGCTAGTACAAGTGATTGTCAGTGCATCAAATTACACCAGAAACAGCTGTTCCACAAGCCCATTTGTATACTTCCAACTGATCAATTCTACTACTGTTTGTTTCAACAGTAAGAGAAGCTTGCAGTCTTGGAGCACTTATGCCTGGAATCCACCCTGTCTTTACCAACAGCACTGTGTTTGTGACAGATATAATACCATGGGTGAGTCGTTGACATGATTTACTCTTTCTTTTCATTTTGTTCCTCTGCACTGTTGTGAAGGAACTGGACTGGTTACAAGGAGATGGAGCCACACCCCTGAACCAAGCACGTAAGGCAACGCTATTCTGTGCAGGATAAGAAGGGATATCGGCCAGAAACCTGCCAGTCATTCAAGGTCTGTAGGTATTATTTATTAACCAATTTAACTGAATAGAAATAATTCAAGAAGATATTTGTACAAATCACTGTATCCTTAAAGAAAGAGAAATCTCTTTAGTTCAAGCTTTTAATATGCAATAGGCTGCAATTTCTTAGATGCTATTCCAAGCGCCCGCAGGCGAGAGTTTCCGAAGCGGTGCTGGCTGTGCTACATCTCCGCTCTCGCACAGGCTCTTGGGGAACACTGATTTTAAAGCCCCTTTCTGGGCATACATAAATTGATGAGCTCGGTGCAGGGTTTATTGAGACATGAGTTTGCGTGAGCTGCTCCCTAATGATGTGGCCCTATACCAAGTTCCACAGCCAATCACCGCCATCACATTAGCTCCAGAATCTATTCAAACCATCAGCGGCAGCCCTTCCGGCCCATAGGGGGAGCTATTTACTCAGCACCTCATTGAGTAGGGCTTGTGATGGTTATTCCCGTGGGTTATCTGAATTTTATATTGCGTAGCACTTAACAGTGTCAGCTGGCAGCTGCCTTTTACATCTCATGAGTTGTTTCCCATACATGGGGTCTTTTTCGGGGTCAGAGGGAAGGACGGGGTAATGCCTGCTCTAAAAGCTATCCAACATTTCTGAAGTGCACATATTTTACCACCCAAGCTCCAGGCAATGCAAACATAACAAGAAATGTGCACGTGCTCCCACACACAGGGTCTTCCCAGATACATTCTCAAGGGTGTTTATAATAACTGAATGTGGCTTCAGGAAGTGCTGACGACTGCAGTAATTAGTACATCTCAGGCATCACCCAAAAGAACCTTGTTATTGTCTTGTATCCAATTACAAATGTGATCTGAATCTCTTGAAATTGATGTAAACTCTACACGACACACAGGGGTATTCATAGCTTGCCTCCGGGGCAACCTCACATAGCACCTAACATACAGGCTCCTGCATTGGTTCTTTAAACAGTTTTTCAATAAGAAAATAGTTTTGCTATAAAAAAATAATAGTTAACGAATATCTATATATTGAAGTGATTTTTAAGAAACTTGCCCTGTACCTTATCAGGACCAATGTTTTTAAACACAGCAAATGTATGAAGAAAAAAGAAAAAGGAAACGCAACAGCGAATCGTATGTTGGCTCAAACTACAGTGATGTTCTGGATGGTGTAAACATTTCTCAGTGGCGGTGCCTCTGATCAGCTTTTCACAAAAACAGAGGCAAAAGTCACTTTGTTACTGTTTCAACTGATGATTCCTGCTGAAAAACAGTTTGATCAGAACAAGGGCACTCAAGGAGTCTGTAGATTCCTCCTCCAAACATGGGAAAAAGATGTGCATTGGCTTTTGCTGGCCCGGTGAATCACACCCTTGAATAGTTTTTACTTGAATCTTGAATCCACCTTGGATTGAATTAATGAGGAACCCTCCCCGGTATGATGATGAGAAGACACTGCCAAATGGAAAGCAGCTCGTTGGGGACCCGCGTGCAGATTTAATTAGGATGTGTTTACCTCGGCGTGACACGCCAAAAATTTCCCATGCAAAAAAAAGGAAATCTTATGAACAGATTATTATGAATTTTAAATGCCTTCTGTCAGTAAAACTACAGAGACAAAAGGTCTATGGGGAAATTGGGCTCAAAAAGAACCCAGCAACTACAGAGTATAAAAACTGGCAGTTTGATCGCAGCCTGTTGTAGAAGAGAAGACTGAAGCCTCTGAGAAAGGCACTGTCATTTGTCAAATGGGGCCGGCCTGGTATGACAGAGATTGAGTCTTTGAAAGGGGTAAGAGAATGCTCAGTGATGCACATACCCAATGCTTGTCTGCATCTCGCTGTCTAAAGTGAACTGAGCATGCAACTTCAGTTCCTGAAAAGTAGCAAGGATCTGAGAGAATGAAATTGGTGCTCCTGTTATCTGTGCTTCTTATGTGTCTTGTATCCTTTAAGATCTGTAATTCTGACCCTGTATCTCCCAATTTTGTTGAATCCAATTCCTGATTATAAACCCAGTGTGCTCGGCAGAGGGGAAGATCATGGCATATTCTCCGTAGCACATCCAGCCGAGTCTTGATTCTCATTACTCTGGCCACTCAACCAGGAATAGTCCTCCTAACGACCACGTTGAACACGCAGGCTCTCAAACCGCCACAAGGAGATGTTTGACCACTATGTGCATAGGCATCTCTAGCTAAACATCCTTTCCACCAACCCAGACAATGCCTATCCAATGCGCGGTACTCCCTGACTCAGTGGTTACGCCACAAAACAAGAACCCGATTCACAGTGAAGCAGCACCCCCGTGATGCAGTCTAAGATCTGTGGGGGGAAAATAAGGAAAGAATAGCCCCATTCTACAATTTAATTAGATAGTTGTGTGTGTGCAGGCCAAACATAAACGATCCAAACGTAGAAACAGTATGTGTTGAAGCAACTGAGTTCGCAAACACAATGTCCTTACTAATACATGTGCAGAAGCATTGTACTCTGTCTTGTACTAAAAGACCTTGGGTGAGGACTGTAAAGATCAATTCATAATAAAGTACACACATTCCCACTGAGCTATGCCACACTAATGCGTGTTCTCTTCGTCGCTCGCTTCTTAGTGTTAATAATACATGCCGAGACAAATCCACACACACCCATGAAAGGTAGCCATGCAGAGCGAACCCCCCCCCCCCCACAACCTTGTTACTAATTCAGAACGGACGACTGGTGTTCCGAGCACACGGCCTTAATGTTTTAGACACACGGCCTTAGGAGATGGCGAAGGCTGATGAAAGCGAGGCACGTGTAATAAACCTTTGTTTTCTCTCTGAAAATAAGGAGAGAAAGAGTGCCAGCTTGATGCCCAGTGGAGGTAAACTAGCGAGGCTCCGGCAGGCTTCAGGGACCCATGCAGGCGTATGCCCGTGTGCTTACCCCCACGCAGGCAACCACACACACCTGTGCATGCAACCACACACACCTGTGCATGCACAAACAACCACACACACCTGTGCATGCACAAACAACCACACACACCTGTGCATGCACAAACAACCACACACACCTGTGCATGCACAAACAACCACACACACCTGTGCATGCACAAACAACCACACACACCTGTGCATGCACAAACAACCACACACACCTGTGCATGCACAAACAACCACACACACCTGCCTCTATAATAAGATATTTATGCTTCATTAAGATGATCCTGAAAGCATTTTGGCGAAGACAAGGCTTTGGGCACAAGGGCCTAGGTAATAATGTGCTTATGATGGTAAAAGATGCCTTAAGTCAGGTTTAATGACAGGCCTTGGGCAGAGCTGAAGGGAACTGAAACAGCATCATCAAAGGGGTCTGGCAATCACAACGTTAAATGCCTGGCTGAGCACATTGCTTAACGGGCAGGAGCAGGTCCTTCCTACGGTGTGTGTCTGTGTGTGTTAGCGAGGGAGATTGTGTGGGCGAGTGTGTACGTACAACCTCTCTGAGGTGTTGTGCAGGGGGCTGGCTGGATGAAGGCTACTCATCCTTGACTGGATTAGCATTTTGCTCACACTCATCCTTCATACCTCAGATACACACATCGCATATACAAGCAGGCTCCATTAAATGCCGGCAGGGAGAAGAACTCAAAACAACTCTGTGCTCAATTCTTCAGATTGCTTTTATTTTTATGTACTCAAAAATATCATCCAAACATTTACAGAGTAGTAAAACAAATACATCTATGCAACTGTTAACAGCCTTTACAGAAAATGAAGAAATATATCCAATTTTTTTTTTAATTATTTATAGAATTGTACAAAGAACGATAAAAGAGACAAGTGACGGAGGCGGGAAGGGTTGAGGTTGAAAGTGTTCAGCAGACCCTGATAAGCTCTTGGATTGTAAATCCTAGCTGAGTGACAGCAAAGTTAGCCAATTAGAGGTTCCGAGTGGCCCAGCATGCCCATGTAATGTACAAACAGCCAATCCCCTGAGCTGTGTACTATTCCGTGGGGTTTTGCAGAGCCGTTGCTGAGCAAGTGTGAAGGTGTTGGGAGGTCCCCCTCTCCATGTGGACCACTCACCCCTTCTGTCACCCACACAGAGGCTTCCCCCATGTCTCCAGAAAGCCCCCCGCCAGCTCTGCAGCTAGGGCACTAAGAAATATATGTCCTTATAAACAGCAAAGCTCTATGCCAGTGTTTCACAACCTGATTTGTGCCAGGGACAAATTGTTTGCAATATAACTAGCACTCAACAACCGACCAAATCAAGGTCAGTTTACCATGAATGGGCCGATGAGCCGAAGTGCCAGTCCTCATAATACAGTCCTTATAATTCAATCCCAATAATACAGTCCTCATAATTCAGCCTGAGCACTACGCAGTCTCAGATGTTTTCCAAAAGTCTTGTCTGCGTCCTTGTAAACCTCTACATAGTCTTGATAGCCTCAAAGCCGCAGAACTTCCAGCGTTTCTCCAAGCTGGCGCCCACGCCGGTCAGCTCCTGCCTGAAGGTGCAAGGCAGTCGAGTCAGCAGAGCCTCCACCTCTCCTGTGTTGATCTGAAAAACACCCAGAAACACAGATTTCATAAACACTAGACCCTCCCCCACACACTCACAAATAAAAACAGGAAACAAACTTTATACACAAATGTTTGCAGCACAACATCTCCAAAAAAGGAATGATATTTCAACCAGTTTCATATGACCTAATTTGGCTTTAGGGCAAATAAAGTCAGACATTATTATTTGTAAATTAACAAACTAAACAAATGAAACAAACGACAGTTGAACCTTTCTATCCTACAACCATCCTACAAATTGGTATTTTCTGCTGTTCAGCAAAGTTCTGGTAACAGAGGCAGCAGGTACCACATTATCATACAGCCTCCTCTTGAAAAGGTCAAACAAAGGCAGCAGGAATCACTGTGCCATTTTATGTTGAGAACGAAAATCGCATTTGTAAGAACCAGATTGGTAAAGCTGTCAGTACACATTAAGCACTAACGCAGGGATGTCAATGGCATATCATCGTCGACAATGTCAGAGTGCGTTGCGGCCTCAGCAGATAAGTAGCTGTTGTTGGTGCCGGATAAATCCAAGAATGTTTACAAAACTCTGTGGGCTTGTTGTGTGGTCACAGCATGGAAACAAAAAACACCCTCAGGCCACTGAGCGAAAAAGGCAAAAGCCGATAGAAAGCCTACGTGCTCTATTCTCCATCTGTGTGAGAATGAGTCAGTGTGTTGATGAGTGCTGAAAGGTTTTATTAACTGGCAATGAGAGTGGTCATACAATATATAGAGGCCTCCTCATAGAGGCGTCAGGGAGAGTGGTTATGTCAGAGGGAGTCCCGGCAAAGGCAGCACTGAGAGTTGTCAAGTTTGATGGCCTTCTGGTAGAGGTGAGAGAGTCAGGTAAAGGTGGCAGTTAGAGTTGTTATGTCTGTGGGCCTACCAGTGGAGGTGGTAGTGAAATAATTCATGTTGGAGGGCCTCCTGGTGGAGGTGGTAGCGAAAGGTTTCATGTCGGAGGGCCTCCTGGTGGAGGTGGCAGGGATGTGGTGATGCTAGAGTAGCTACACTATATGACCAAAAGTATGTGGACACCCTTACTAACTGTTAAGTTCAGATGTTTCAGCCAGAGCCACACTGATGCATAAAATCCAGCACACAGCCATGAAACCTCCAAATCCAGCACACAGCCATGAAACCTCCATAGATGCTTGAATGGTTCCACTGACAGTACAATCGGTCGTCCTGAAGAGCACAGTGACTTCAAATGTGACACAGTCATCGGATGCGACAAGTTTTGTGAAATTTTGAATATCTGCCTTACTAGATCTGCTCGGTCAACTGTAAGTGCTATAATTGAGATGCGAAAGCATCTAGAAGCAACAGCAGACCAAGCTACCTCACAGAGTGGGGTCAACAAGTGCAAAAAACAAATGCAGAATGAATTGCCTAAGCAGCTGTACACAAGCCTCACATCAACATGTAACGATAAGTGCCGGGTGGAGTGGTGTAAAGTACGCCATCACTGGACTCTGGAGCAGTGGAAACGTCTTCTCTGGAGTGATAAATCACGCTTCATTATCTGGCAGTCGGATGGATGAATCTGAGTGTGTTGGATGCCAGGAAAACTTTACCTACTAGAACTACCTACTGTAAAGTTTGATGGAGGAGGGATAATGGTCTGGGAGTTTGTTTCAGGGTTTGGGCACGGCTCCTTCGTTTCCCATAAAGACATGGTTCTACGATGTTGGTGTGGAGGAACTCGACTGGCCTGCATAGAGCCCTGACCTCAACCACTGAAAACCTTTGGGATGAATTGGAACAGTGATTTTGAGCCAGGACTTCTCGTCCAACATCAGTGCCTGGCCTCACAAACGCTCTTCTGGATGAATGGGCCCACATTTCCACAGAGACTCCCAAAGCTTGTGGAAAGCCTTCCCAAGAGAGAACCGGCTGCTGGCTGTTATAGCTGCAAAGGGGGGGGGGACCTCAATATTACAACCCACGGTTGTGCAATGGGATGTCTAACAAGCTCATATAGGTGTGATACTATAACACCACATACTTTTGGTGTTATAGTGCAGCAGTGTTGTTCTCATAAATCTTTGTACTATGGCCTCATCGCGGAGGTGACAGGGAGTTTCCAGTAAATTACATTGGAAAGAGATGGTAGTAAGTGGCTGAAACAAGGGAAGAAACAGAGAGTTGCTTCGATAGAAAAAAGTGAATGAGTACCCAGGGAGGCTCCTCAGGGAGAGACATGTGCAGTCTCCCCTCGCTTTTTAAACTAAGCATCAGAATTTATAAAACTGCTCTGCTTGGTCAGGGAGAAGTCAGGAAGGATCTGGCTCTAACAGGTCTCAGTGTCCTGGGAAATCCCACTAAAGACACTCCCTAAAGAGCTCAGGGAAATGCATATTATTCAAAAAATCCTGCGAAGTGGAGGGAGAGCGACCTCCCCCTTAGTTCAACCCCAAATCTGACCCAAGACTCAGGCCAAGGGCCTGCTCAAGGCACAGCCGGCAACACGGGGAATCAGATTAGACGAGGAGAACGTGGCTGCCTGTGGAAAAGTTATTCCTGTGAGGTGGGCCTGCTGTCACATGGGAGACGATCCAAATTGTATGGGGCAGAAGCTGACTGCACCATGGAAGGCCTCAAATGGCATGGTGGGGCATACATCAAGGCACATATGTCAGCCCAGTGTGTATGTGTGCGTCATACCCCAATCTATTACTTGCTGTGTTCTGTGTGCGGTGCCAGGAAGTCTCTTTGGCTAAACTTGGTGTGTGTGTGTGTGCTGAAAAACAAGTCGTGCCAAGATGTCACCTGCTGCTCAACATGCTGTCTAGATACAATAACTTTGTATTCTGGTGAGGACCTTCTTGTTTGGAGAGCTTTATAAAGGCCAATGATTTAGCACAGAACTCATACCTAGCAGTCAATCAAGGAGAACTCCCAGGCACAAATAACAGTCTTAATAAATACTGAGGACAATGTTACACAAATAGCAAACATCCACTGATCTCAATCAAATAGCTGGCCAGCCGGCTAGTTAGGCTAGCTGGCAAAGGTTGCATTCTCAACATTTTGGATGCCAGATGATCGAATGAAACACGCCTCATCAGGATAAAAAATACTTAAATGCTTTTAGATTGGCACCATGTGTTTTGAGCCATTTTATGCCCAGAAAAAAACAACAATACAAATGGGTCCCAAATACACAGTAGACATGAGATGGGACCAGACTGTAGCAGTACAACACTGAGGGAAATAACACGTGGCCAGTGGGACCTTGGTGTCCAGTCGCTGCAGGTAGGAGCAGATGTACTCGATGCTGGCACCAAACGGGTGAACGTGGAGGAATGTGGAGATTATCCCTGAGGAGAAACAAATAAATAAAAGAGCTGTCAATAGAACTGTAGGTCATATTAAGATAACTCCTCAACTATAACTCTGTAATAATTAGGCAAAAAGCATAAAAAGCACAAATTGCCTGATTTTCAATACAAACATCATACAAGACAGTAGAGAGTTACAAATGATAGCTAGCTAACACAATTTTGTGTAAATATTCGTCGAACAAGACATCCCACATCCACATTTCGTGGAACCTTGTCTGTTGACATCAATTCCCACAATTGAAGATCTGCACGTGGGTCCTCCAAAGCGAGCTGGATCTTGTACCGGTGAGCTCAGCCTGAGCCAATGCTCCGGAGGGAGGCTGGCGATCATTCACAGCTCCAGACACCACAAGAGGTTCACTAGGGCGTGATGGGAATTAGAAACCCTAGCAGGCCAATCCTCCCCCCACCAGACGGGCCAACATGCCCCATACGTTGAGACCCATAGGGACTCTGGCACACAGCCACATGGAGAACGGCTGCACAACTCTGGAGGCCAGTTTAAGTGTTGATCCAATCATTTGTCTGACATAAAAGACCTGTAGGACCTCACATTCAAGACACTAATTAAGTAATTTTCTCTGACTGATGTGAACTGTCTAAACTGCTCAAGTGTTTTGGTTTCTGCCGAAGCTCTTGCATTTCCATCTAAGAGCCTTGTGCTTGAACCCTTAATATTTAAGAGACGTGTTTAATGAGGTCTTTGTGCTTTTTTACATTAAAGCCTCTGTGATCAGAGCCCCTTGGGGATTCCCAGGAACACACAATTTCAGAAATATCTTCTATTGAATCATTCATGATCAACCACTACTAATCATTCTAAATGCCTGCGTAAGAACATCCTATAAGTACAGCGAAGCTAATTTTAGTGAGCTACAGGAAGACATCAGGTGAGCCACTGGAAGAAAGTCTTTGAGAAAAATCCAAGTAGTGTATACATGGAAAACTGGGCCTGGGCTAAAGATATAGAGCACATCATTATTTAACAGCAAGCTGCAGTGTACATTTTGATTCCCCTAAGGTTTAAATACATTCTAGCAAATGAATCAGCACAGTATTTAAAGCTGTAAATGAAAACAAAAAAAGAATGTAAAAAGAAAGTGAATAAAATAACCACCTACATATAAGTTTAGTTCCACTTCCACAAAATGATCTTGCAAAACGTAGTAATGTTTTGTAAAACTACAGTTTTTACACTCACAAACATTAGTCCAAGAAGCACCAATAGTTGTCTGTTTCAGCTGATCCTGAGCTACATTACTATAGAATTCACCAGGAGTTGTCTGTTTCAGCTGATCCTGAGCTACATTACTATAGAATTCACCAGGAGTTGTCTGTTTCAGCTGATCCTGAGCTACATTACTATAGAATTCACCAGGAGTTGTCTGTTTCAGCTGATCCTGAGCTACATTACTATAGAATTCA
>JACXGK010008193.1:0-11382 GCA_016801125.1 Novumbra hubbsi
TAAACAGGCAGACACCGGGAGTGGTTATGCAGATGAGGACAAGTGTGGGCGTATGTTGGACTATGCAGATGAGGGCATGAGTGTATGTAAATTTGTGTCGTGTTTTCAGGCCTAGCCAGAGGAGGTTTGTAAAGGCCTTGTAAGAAGCTTTTTGTGTGTGTGGTGTTTGTGTGTGCGTGTGTGTGTGTGTGTGTGGTGCGTGTGTGTGTGCGTGTGTGGTGCTTGTGTGCGTGTGTGGTGTGTGTGGTGCGTGTGTGGCGTGTGTGTGGTGTGTGTGTGGTGTGTGTGTGGTGCGTGTGTGGTGTGTGTGTGGTGCATGTGTGGTGTGTGTGTGGTGTGTGTGTGCTTACTCAACAGGCTTTTTCACACAGATGTCAGACACCCCTTTGCCTGTGCTTGGCTGAACATTCCTCTCTATGGCAATCCAAACCCTCACACCCACACTTCTCCCTCTCTCTTTCACCCCCTTTACTCCCTCCCTCTCACTCCCCCTTTGCTACATTCTACTGCTCCCTCTATTGACCTAATAGTAATCAACGCCATTACAAGTCAGTCTTTATTGTCAAATGCACCAAATAACAGTGTCATACTGAGCAGGGCAACTGAGCAACTTCTTATGCCATGGCACTTAGCATTAGGTAAAAATATAAAGCAAGAAACATTTATAGAAAGAAAAATATATATCATAATAATAATAATAAACAACAAAAATATATACATAACAATGAAAACCATGTAAGCAGCAATTGAGTGTATAAAAGGGGTAATGACAATATCAAAGGAGTATTAAATACTATAAATATAAATGTTTTAGTGTCTATGAATGGTACTTTAAAATATTGTGCATGAATGTGCAATACAGGTTGTGAAAGTTGGAATTAATTTATATATTGTATGTGCACATAAGTGTGTGTGTTTGTGTGTGTGTGTGGAGGAGAGGAGAATGTACATTTACATCTAAAAGACATTGCAGTATTGATTCTGTCAGTGGATCTAGGTCATTTCCTACATAATGTTATAGACTAAAAGGCAGTGATTTATTTATTTCTAGATACAGCTAAAGACAGGCTGTATTGACAACTGTGATCGAATTACTACAGAAAGTGAGTAGAGAAAATGGATCATATGCTCTGTTTAAGTGAAAGAGTGTTCAGGAGCTCTGGTAGAAACCAGGCACTGATTTTTACTTCTTGACATAGTGCTAAATATCAAAATAATCAGAGTAATCTGTGCAGTGCTAAGCACATTTACACACCCCCAAAATGTTACGACATTTAGAAATAGAATACACAAAATCATGGCAAAGTCGACATAACGCTGTACATAATGGACGGTGGTGAGAAATAAATACAAGAGCTTTTAGTAGTGATAAGCACAATTCTGCAGCTTGTGGCTGGACTTCCTGTGCTTTTGGTTTTACCACAGAGGACAAAGCAGGAAGAACTTGGTTGTGTTCAGCTATTTATTGTTTGAAAATGGAGGAGAACACATTTCCCAGCCATCAACTACGATTAAGTTGGCAGGTGCCTGACTTACCACAAAGAGTTACAAGAATACAGTGAGATCTACTGTTGGCGAGCCAATGCTAGTAGATCACCAATGAGTTACGCAGCCTCTGTTTGGTCATGCTGGCTTAGTAATAAAGCATATAAAAAATTTTATGCAAGTAAACAGTTTGTTCATATTTGTTACATGTTCGTTATTGTAAAACATATATTTGTAGGCATTTCTTGCTATATTGGACAAGAAAGTCTTGAAATAATTGAAAAGAGAGTTTTGCTGAAAGAACAGAAGACACAAAACCAAATTAAGACTGGGGGCCATTGTTGGAAT
The DNA here is from genome assembly GCA_016801125.1 of Novumbra hubbsi. Classification (NCBI taxonomy): domain Eukaryota; kingdom Metazoa; phylum Chordata; class Actinopteri; order Esociformes; family Umbridae; genus Novumbra; species Novumbra hubbsi. The sequence goes on from JACXGK010008193.1 coordinate 1,834, forward strand.
ATATTAATTCATTTTATATTAATTAGCATAGTCATATGTGATCTCTATTACAAGACGACTGATAATGGCTTACTCAAAGTTGTGGTCACAAGAGGATCTGAAAATAAAAAGATCAGTCAAAGCTCAGTGGCCACAAATGGATAAAAAGTTCAGATAAATCTGTAATTATTGTGCTTGTTTCAAAAATATATATAGTTCATGTTATGTTTTTTGAACACTGCATAAGTTAAAATGACAGTAATCATAAAGAAATAAATATATACTCTAGTTTTTTGCCTTTTTCAATCTAATTATAATACACTATCAAATAGAGAACTATTATTTTGTTTGCCATTCATCTTCATTGCAATGAAGTAGTGCAGCCAGTTAGTTTTGTGTAGATCTTGTGTAGTCATGGTGAGTAGCACTTCAGCAGTATTTATTCATGGGGATAAGTTCGAGAATTCCAAGAAATAATTCATAATTGCGATGGAAATCCAAACGTGGTAGTGTATGTTTGTCTTGACGTCTCATGCTATCCATAAACCTTGCAGAAATATAATGTTAGGCGACCTCATCAATATTGACATGCACTGAGGGTTTCAAATGTATTATTTCACTATAATCTAGAATCAGCACTCACTGCTGGAAGTGACCTACTAAGTAACATATATAATGCACAAACCCAGCCAGGACATATCCACACTCACATGTTGTACGCGAGGCTATACACTGGAGAGATATATTATAGAAAACGATCAGAAATGGAGAATTATAAACTGGTCTGGTGGCTTTGAACATTAAAATACTCACCATAAAGCTTAGAGTGGACAAAGCTCATACTGATTAATTTAGCAAAAAGTTGTAAGACTCCACAAGTTGTAAGAAAATTACGCAACTTGGAACAGATTGTGATAAAAAATGTTCACGGTGTGAGTTTGAATCCAGCCCGTGGTTGGGGATTTCTATTGACTGTTGGTATGTCATTTTGCTCTGAACGAATTACAAAATGTACAGTAAAGACTTTAAACGTAACTTCTTTTGTTCATTAAGACCCGATGTGTGACTTAAGTGTTCCCTTAATTCTTGTGAGCCGTGTAGTTCGTGGTTAAGAGATCTCTTAATGGGGATGTGACACCGGCCTATTGGCCTCAACTATGGTCGTCATACACACGAAAGAGGCATGAACGTGTGATCAGAGCACACGAGGCAGGCACACGCACAAACACACACACACATGTACTTGGCTCTTACCTGCTGAGCTTGGGGCAATACTCAAATATCACACCTCCCAATTCCTTGCCCAAACCTGTCTGGATGTGTCCCGTGCCTCCTGTGTCAAGAGCACAGCCAGGACTCTGGTGCTGTCACACCCGCTTCTACACAACCTTTTCCAGCTACCAACAACGTATTGGGAGATACACTGCGTGTGTATGTGTATACGCACACCCCAGATCTCCAGAATATTAGTACATCCTTTTGTCGGCAATAGCCCTCCAGGATGTTCTACTCTGAAGCCTCTCACATTTATAGTGAATGGACGTATTCCCTGACCACTGTTGATAAGGCCTTATGTCACTTGTGTATTAAAGAAATGAGAGCACTGACTATTTTTGTTGAACAATACGACTCACTTCTTCTCCATTAGTGTAACGACCCTCGCGAACATCCGCACATACGGAGAGATACTAAGAAGAGATAAAGTGTGGAGATGTGTGTGTGTGTGGGTGTGTTTGTGTGTGCGGGAAGTTCTTCATGCTGGACTGACTCACAGGATATCAGCAGTGAGACGGATATAGTGGTGGGTGAGAGATCTGCTGACCAGGGAGGCAGACTTAATCCTCAGGTGATTATAGCCGGGCCTGGGTCCTGAGGCATCATCTGAATGGGTACACCGCCCCCCTTCCATCCATCCTCCCCACCTTCCTCCGCCGCCTCTCCCTCCAACCGAACATTCTGCAGAGTCAATAAGGAGAGGGATCCCTGGCTATCAGTCACGCCATCCAAGCTGGCACGATCGTGGGACAGAGGTGTGGGCGAATGACTACCCCCCCCCCCCATGCTGCCAGACATCCATCTATCGTGCTCTGCTGGGCAAAGAGAAGTGTGCACTTCCTCTGGGGACGTTGATGATTGGAGACATTGACAGAGGGGAGGCAATGTGGAGAGCGGATGCTAGGTGTTGGAGCGTGAACTGCTTCCCCGTGCTAATATTGACATAACGATGCCGCTAATGATCCTTGCATGGGGTTAAATGTCACTGCAGAGGATGGTCATCTCCTCCTCCGCTCCGCAAACACAGAGATGTGTGATTCACTCCCCGTATTGGAATGCACAGAGGTAGAGAGAGAAAGAGAGAGAGAGCAAGGGAGATGACGATGAGACAGTAGGAGATGAGATAGGGGGACAAAGGGAGGTAAGAAAGGGAGACAGAAGTACATTTTAGGTTGTTTTACTGTTTAATTTATTTTTTACTGAACATATTAGCTTGGGAAATTGTGGAAACCATTCATTCCTACCAATAAAACCCCTATTTAAAGGAACTCAATCTTGCAAGATTTACTTTACTCTGTTTATGAGAATGAGCTAAAGTAAACTAAGATGGGAAAGAGAGTCCGATGAGATAGAGGAAAGTGAGACAGAAGGATGTGAGTCAAAGAGACAGAGGAGGTGAGACAGAGAGGCAGAAGGAGGTGAGACTGATATAGAGAGATGAGACAGAGAGGCAGAAGGAGATGAGACCGATATAGAGAGATGAGACAGAGAGGCAGAAGGAGATGAGACTGATATAGAGAGATGAGACAGAGAGGCAGAAGGAGATGAGACTGATATAGAGAGATGAGACAGAGAGGCAGAAGGAGATGAGACTGATATAGAGAGATTAGACAGAGGCAGAAGGAGATGAGACTGATATAGAGAGATAAGACAGAGAGGCAGAAGGAGATGAGACTGATTTAGAGAGATGAGACAGAGAGGCAGAAGGAGGTGAGACTGAGGGACTCAAGACATAAAGACAAAGAGATCAAAAGGAGTGGAATCTACAGGGTGAAAGTGTGGTTGACATAAAGATGAGGAGACACTCTGCAGTGTTTTGAATTTTCCTGTAAATAAAATGTCCTGGAGACATGAATATGTGCCAGAGGGAGACAGAAGGGAGATGTTCAGTAGGATCAGTAGGGCTGCTCGTGGCTGGCCCTGGGGCTACTAGATAAAGGGGAGCTACTGAGCAAATCCCAATAACTGCAGCCCTGAGCATTCTCACAAACACCCACAGAACCTGTCTGCATGGAGAAAGTCTCAATTTCCACGGCCACCAACACAGACTGCCCGCCCCCTGCCCCGCCCCCTCCTGTGGCCCGGCCCCTGGCGTCATCACTGTTCTAGGAGTGTCTCCTTTTGCCACCGACTCAACCTGCAAACTTCCCACATGTGACACTTCAGCACACTGGGTTCTGAGATGAACAACTGTCCTCGCACTGGGGAAAGTTCTAACGCTACGTCACGTTCACACACCCTGATGCGGAAGGACAGCAACCCCTCCTTAGGGAGACACACTTCTCCCTTCCTCTACGCGCCCAGCCTCCTTCCTCTCTCTCTCTCTCTCTCTCTCTCCCTCCCTTTCACTCTTGCGGTGGTGGCACTGCATCATGCGATACTGTTGTGTCAAGGTTTGGTCTGGAGGGGATGGGGTGAGGCTGGATGTATACTCTCAGACAGACACCTGCTGCCATAAGGATGGAAAACGCTGCCGTAGGCACCGGGCAAAAACGGTAATGTTGAAACCTTCTGGGTTTAACCAACCAGTAGCAGAATGCTGAAACCTCACCTGGATAGCAGAGCCTGTCAACACAAACTTTAGGTCACTAAGAGGCTAGCGCCCCATCTACCTGTTTTAGCACATTTCACGCTGCACTACACAGACGGGAAGACCTCCGGCCGCAGGCGAGGGTAAAGGGTTTTGTTTATGTGAATCGACTTTGTCCAGGTTATCAATTAGGAGACGGCAGGGAAAGAAAGACGAAGGGCAAAAGTCTTTTAGTAAAGAAGTGAAAATAATCAGTAAATAATAGATAATAGTGATGAATTATTGATCCATTACACAAATGCATTCATGCTGTGGAAAAGTAGAACAGGCCTTTGCCAAGTTCATTCAGCAAAAGGAGGGAGGAGGAGAGTGGAGTGGGGGCATTGCTCAGCAGCCCACCTCACCCTCCCTCTTTCATTATTCAGTGACCTTGAGATAGCCCCCCCCCCCCCCCCCCTTCACCGCTTCCCAGTTTTAGCTCACATGGCCAGAGAAATGGCCTGACTCCCTTTGGACACGGAAGCCTGCCTGACATGTTCTCTCTGGGCCGTCAAACGCACTCACTGACCGTGCTGAAGCAGAGGAGGGGGTCGAGGTGGCTGCAATTAATTTCGCCAGGTCGGTAAAAACAGACGTAAAAGAACAGATAAACTCGCTTTAATAGTGTCACCTATTCGTCTGCTATTCCGGGTCTGTCTTTCTGCATCTGTCTATACCTCTGTCTGAAACTGACCACTATGCCTAGCGCGGTCGGACAGGACGTCAGTTCCAAGAGAGAAAGCAATTCAACCCCAAACACGCGCGCGATGTTCTTACCAGCCGTTTAAAAGCTGGTGTAATCTTTAATACATGATCAAGAGGAATATATTCTTTAGCTAAATTATAAAAGAGGGAAGCGCTGCGATCTCCGCGATACACAGAGAGCAGTGCTGTATGTTTCAGGCTGTCCTCTGTTATCTCACAAACCAGCACTGATAGGGGAAAGACGGGGAATAGAGAAAGGAATAACACGGTGAGCATAAACAAACGGAAGAACAGTAGCTGCTCTGATCCTGAGGGACAGCTGTGCTCCGGTTGCTGCAGGGTAAATACAGGCAGCTCATATAGTATGAAGGGCTCATGTCTGCTCATGGAACACAGCGGCATCAGTAATACTGACTCACTGGGATAAACGCTCTTCGGGAGATGAATGCCCTAGCTGTGAGTTTCTCTGGATGGGAGAGCCTGCTCTGTGGCTAACGTGTACAGTAAATGAAGCGCTACAACACTGTTTTCCATTTATGTATTTTGTATATTTAATTTATGTTTGCGTTTTGTTCCTCGTTTGGATCTCCAAAAAACACCTGCTTGCCTTTGTTGGAATCTAATGGAGAGGACTAAAACCCAATTAATTCAAATTCTTTCCTTCAACTCAAGTGCCAGGCTTTCTCGTCTTCTCTCTCCATAGGTAAGGCGTGATGGCCCAGTGTGGTGTTTGGCATTTGTGCCACCAGATTGAGTGGCCACACGTGCCTCCCCCCCCTCCCCGTCCTGCCCCTGGCTCTCCCTGGGTGGGCGGGCGCCCTGGTCAAGACGGGCAGTGGCTCGGACAGGGAGAGGACATCTCCAGCAGGGGCGGACACGGATGTGCCTGGCAGGCAGGGCCTGTTTACTGTCACCTGTCAGTTGGGCATCGCCACGAGGGCTTGCGTGCCACACAGCGCGGGCTGGGGGGGAGGTGTGGGCGGCGATTACGGGGGGGCAAATGTCAGCCCAGCGAGTTCGGGAAGGCATGGCACGCGTCAACCTTACCGGATCACCACCGGCTCTGACGCTCCGCAGCCACCCGCCGGGCGCTGGTGCACGCCTGCCAGCACCCCACCTGGGTGACCTTTACCCAGCTTGACCCCCAGCAAGAGCCAATCAGCCTCCCCCTGCAGTAAACCGGACCTGGTTAAAAACAAACAGCAGTTTCTTTTTTTTTTTATGTTTCGGTGAATTTCTGGCAAGACCTTCTTTGCTGGATGGAGGAAAGTGTGAAAGAGAGATAAGGGAGTGTGTGCCAAATTAGCTGTGGGACAGATGTGGACCCATGTTGCAGCAGTACATGTACGCTGGAAGCAGATCTAAAGCCCCCAGGCCACTGCTCAATGTATTTTAGTCTATTTATTTTTATTTATTTATCTATTTTTGCCTGTATAATTGCTATTAAAGTATTGCAACTTGCCACCCACCAGCTTTGTTTAAATGTTTACCTGTTCACAGAGGAGAGAGGACACATCCTAACGTTCATATCCTATCCAATTATGGTGTGTGTCAGTGTATGGGTTGAGAGGCGCCCTTTTCAAAATAGTCTGGGAACTTTTAACTTAATTGGCCGATACCTGACTCCAATTCAGTCATCAATCATTTACAGCTAAATAGACCAAACAAATCCACAAATGTATAAACAAAGGTGTAGTAATAAAAGTATTAAGTGTGATTTCAATAACTCCAACTGAGACACCAGGAGGGATCATTCAACGATTCCTCGGTTATAATTTTTTTGGTAACTAACCTCACCTTACCCAATTATGTGGGGCAAGAGCGTCCCCATCTGGATTTCACTAGAAATGCCACACCAGTTAGGTTACACGAACAATGTGCAAACAACAGTATTATCAAATACTACGATTGGCTATATTGGGGTTATTCACATTATATTGGGGTTAAATATTAAATCATCTCATTCATTCAAGTGAGCTAAAATGTGTGTCAGTCAGTAATCTGTATTGTTCTTACATTAATACAGTTTTCGTTTACTTCAGTAAATAATCAGTACGCAATGTTTCTTATGAAGGTTTCTGGAGTTAAGACCGTTTCAAACACTCGCTTGTACCAGTGGGCGGAATTTCGTTTGCTTTTGGTGGAGCCTTATTGGCTGTCCTCATCGTAGATGAGCAATTTGTGTCCGTGTGGATGGGGAAGTGTTGACACAGTAAATGATATATAACAAATACAGTATTAATAATATTTACACATATATACGTCTATCACGTTTTTGTTTAAAAATGGGGGAATATATCTAAATAACCTCACCTATTTATGTCTTGTTCTCGTCTATGGTCCTTTGACCCTATCACGTGGTGCGGATGCCCTTCTCCATTCTTTGCTGTTTAGGTTAAACATGGCTGCGCTCTTGAGATCAGCCCGGCTACTTAAATGTTTGCCATCAGGCTTGCTTCAGACAAAAGGGACGATCAGAAATGGACCGCCGCTTAGTCGATTGTACAGTGGAGCTGTCGGTGGTAAAGGAACCGGAGTCTGTCCAAGACAACTCGTGCCAGGTCCCTACAGTGTACACAGGTAGCGTGACGATGGTCCATGCTTGTTTGGCATCCTACGGTTTGTCATTGACGCTCAATGACAGTAATATTTAGCTGTGCTCCTTCCGATGTGTATGAACATTTATCACGAGGGTATATGCATCGATGTAGATATATTAATACTGGTATTTATTTACTTAATAATCAAGATGGCATATACGACGGAGATGGCCTGGTTGCATAATGTCCTATAGATATGTTCAATATTGTGTAATGTTAGTTATTTCATTCAATAAAATACAGCTAGCCATTTTGCTAATAACGTATTGTTTCCTTTGCCGTTTCTTCTGGTGGTGGGGGGGAGAGGTCATAGTCCTAACTAGGGTTGATTAATTTGGTTTGTTCACTAGTACCTAGCCCTGCATGCCTGTATAGGGTGTTGTGTAGCTTTTGGGGGTCAGATAACAAGGCAAATGTGCTCAGGTCAAGGTCATCATGACACTGACCTTCATTCGGCAATCAAAAACGTGCTTGTTATTTCACAGTTCCTACAACTACTAGTAATGTAGGTATATCAGTGTGGTGACCATTTCGTCCTTCTGTTAGGTGTTTGTGGCCCTGTGCCGGCTTTCGCCACTATGCTGTCATCTCGGAGCAGCAGGGGCCAGCCGCAGATGAGTCCAGCTTGGGGGTGCGCTCTAAGCAGGCCCAGCAGTTTGACTGGGCCCTGACGAAACTGGACAGTTCGGTGAGACGGACGGGACGTGTCACCAAGACCCTGCTGATGCGCATCTTCCACGACATCTGCAGGACCGGTAATAATGATCCTGTCTCCTCCGATGGATACCTTTCTGGTTGCTAAGCAACTTAAAGACAAGTTGTTGTTCTCCTGTGTCAGTTCTACATCTGTAACATACTTCCCTCAAATGCTAACCAATGGCATGTGTTTTCTGGTGTGTTTTCCATCTCAAGGGTATCCCAGTGGGAATCAAGCCCTACTCCTACTAAGGAGCTGCGGCTCTCTGCTGCCTGAGGTACCCGTGGCGGAACGAAGCGAGCTGGCACGCCACATCTGGGACAAGCTAAAGGAACTGGGTATGAGGCTTTCAGCATTACTGTGACAAGCTAAATGAGCTAGGTATAGGACTGCAGCGACAAGCTAAAGGTGCTGGGTATGAGGCTACAAGGACAAGCTAAAAGAGCTATGTATGAGTCTACATAGACTTGCTAAAGGAGCTAGCTATGAGTCTACCTGGACAAGCTAAAGGAGCTAGGTAGGGGCTACAGGGACAAGCTAAAGGAGCTAGTTATGGGTCTACATGGACAAGCTAAAGGAGCTAGTTATGATTCTACATGGACCAGCTAAAAGAGCTAGTTATGATTCTACATGGACAAGCTAAAGGAGCTAGTTATGAGGCTACAGGGGCAAGCTAAAGGAGCTGGGTATGAGGCTACAGGGACAAGCTAAATGAGCCAGTTATGAGGCTACAGGGACAAGCTAAATGAGCCAGTTATGAGGCTAAATGGGTAAGCTAAATGAGCTAGGTATGAGGCTACATGGACAAGCTAAAGGAGCTAGGTATGAGGCTACTTTGACAAGCTAAAGGAGCTAGTTATGGTTCTACATGGACAAGCTAAAGGAGCTAGGTATGAGGCTACAGGGACAAGCTAAAAGAACTAGGTATAGGTCTACAGGGACAAACTAAAGGAGCTAGGTATGAGGCTACAGGGACAAGCTAAAGGAGCTAGGTATGAGGCTATTAAGGTAAGGCTTTGTGATGTTGGTGAGCTTGAGAATGGGTGTAGTGGGAGGGAAGGAGAGGAGGAGTTCAGGTTAAGTCTGTTGTTTTATTCGTACAGTGTTATAGGGAGCTTCTTAAGGTCATTGTTCAATGGAATTAATTAGCAGGTGATGACCGAACTGTTGGTCTGGCGTGTTTGTGGTCGTGTTAGTAAAGGTTGTTTTCCGTTGTCCAGGTGCCTCTTACGATGCCAGTCATTACAATGCGCTGGTTAAGGTCTACCTGCAGAATGAGTTTAAGTTCTCCCCGACTGAGTTCCTTGCGAAGATGGAGGCCGCTGGCGTGCAGCCCAACAGAGTGAGTGAACTTGGCCCTCTTAATGACAAAGCACTTTCACGGTTTTTATGTAATCTAGACCTCCAATCACAGTATGGTTACACTCTTCGATATAGATGAAAGCTTGACATCACTTCTCTGTTAGGTCACCTACCAGAGGCTGATTGCAGCTTACTGCAATGAAGGGGACATTGAAGGAGCCAGGTAAGAGCCCTTCACCCATCTGCGTGTTCAGTACCTTGATATAAGTTGACTATTTGTCGTGTCCCCCCCACTCTATTTTCTTAGTACAATCCTCGGCTTTATGAAGAGCAAGGACCTTCCGATCACAGAGGCCGTTTTCAACTCCTTAGTGACAGGCCACGCACGTGCAGAGTAAGTCAAATAAATCCTTACTGAGCGT
>JACXGK010008193.1:11482-23263 GCA_016801125.1 Novumbra hubbsi
CTACTCAACGCCTATGCATAGAGGGGCGACATGGAGACGATCAAACGGTTGAGTGGACCGGTGTGTTCGACCGGGCGTATGGGTGAGGTCTGTTAGACGGGTTGACCAAGACTCGATAAAACCACTGAGCTTCTCGTGTCCCGTCGCAGACTCTGGAGACTGTGGAGAGCACCGACACCTGTCTGATGGACCGGGACCTGATGCAGGTGGTGTTCTGCCTGGCCAAAGCAGGCTATCATCAGCACGTCGCGAGCATAGTGGACCGCATGAGACACGAGAGAGGATATGTACCAGGTTGGTTCATTGTGAAGCTGCGTGTAGATGGGGGAGGCCTAAGTACTACTGACCAAATTGAGATTCACGTTTTTGATAATGGCTTTTCTCTGACTTGTAACGAAGTGTTTTTGACACGAGCGGTCCAAAGCTTCCACACATGTGCGGATCACGTTTTGTCTCTTGTGTTCCGTATCTACTTCATTACATTCTGTCTGTTTTAACTAAAAGTGGCTTTGGGTATTTTGTGCATGTAGTGAACTTTTAAAAAAGTTATTTTGTGATTTGACAACCATGTCAAATTTGGAAAGAGACAAGCACGTGATTGGCAGAAGCCTTCCAATTCTTAGCACTGCTTCCGTTTAAGTGTTGTTGAGATGATGAAAACAGAAGATCACATCGGTCTCTTTTCCCACCCGAATGTAGATGCTATGAACCTTTGCCTGAGCCTCATCACCCAGGGCCAGGAGGACACAGCCTTCAGCGTGCTCAAGACCTTCCCCACCCTCCAGCAGGAGAACGAGAACGGCGACTCCAACAACCTGGGAAACTTCTTCCTGCGCCATTGTGTCAACATGAACAAGGTGAACCATTGTGGCCCCAGGTTACCCATCATTTGCACAATCAATTTCCGACCGTATGCTACCACGGCTGGATCTACACATGAGCTGCTCAATGTCCAATTGTCTGGGTCTTTTAGCCAGTGGAGAAGTTGGCCCGCTACTGCCAGGAGCTTCGAGACTCCAACTGCCATTCTGCTCCACTGCAGTTCACCCTCTACTGTTGCCTGGAGGCCAAGAACACTGGTATTGTACATTGTTCTGAGAAATACTCCGGGACCAGAGGGAGGAATACGAGGTTGTCCACGATTCACTGTCTAATATTTCCTCCTTGTGCCCAGCTACTTCGTTGGAGTTGATGAAAATTATGAAGGAACAGGGACAAGCGATCAGACCCCACTACTTTTGGCCTCTCCTCACGCAACACGTCAAGGACCGCAACACAGCGGGTATGTTCATCCGCGTGGTTAGAAACACACAGATTCAAACGGTAGCCGTGCGGATATTTGTGCTGGAAGACTGTTAAACGTGGCAAACATGTTTTTACAGTGGAAATGTCTACTTGGTTCATCTTTTGAACTGATGCATACACGCTAATAAATACGGAGCTTCTCAATGCACACATACACCTGTCACACAGTTTATAACTTATGAAAAAGTGCAGCTTCTGTTTATAATCTATCCTTTTGCCTAGTCCCCTCTCCCCCACCCGCCTAGTCCCCTCTCCCCCACCTGCCTAGTCCACTTCTTTCTCATATCAACTGTGGGCTGTTAGAAAACAGCACTCACATTCCAAACTTCCAGTCTACTCCGATTCATTATTAAGTACATGACAAGTAACATTGGGTTTTACTTGACAGACAAACAACAGTTGCAGTACAAGTCTTGATATAATTCAAAACAGGAGGCAAATGAAGAATGAAAATGACATGCTAATTTGGTCCTTTTATGCCTACTATGTAAAAGCATGGCGCCAGCAATATTATAGTTATACATGTAGGTCCTGTGTGAAGATGCGGTTTGCTCCCTACTAAAGGTCATTTTGTTTAAGTGTAATTATTGTGCGCTCTATTAAAACTTAAAAGCTTGATGGAGTTTCAGGATGATGTTGTGGAGTAGCAATGCTACCCTTTAAAGATCAGACCTCTTCTGATCTGCTTAATACATGAAAGTTGTTCATAATAAAAGTTATGACCACATTCCCTGCTGAACTAAATATCTGAATTCCAAAATACAGACTTAAAGGATAACTAGGTATATAGTCCATTTTGAACATCATTTTGAATGATTTTCATCACATTCCGCTAGTAGCTTTTATACAAACCTACCATTTCACTTGGTTGGATGGACCATTACCTGGCATTCCCAAGATATGAACCGCTGCAACCCTCTGGATTATAGCCCACTGAGGCTTCCACGGAAGGTCAGTTTGGGTCATCTGTCACTCGCCCCACTTAACGGGGCCAACACAGTGAGTGACAGGGATCGGCCTGAGTGGGGGAGCTGTCTGTCACGGCTGATTGACAGCTCTGTCGTGGATGGGCGACGCCTCCTCGCTGCTCTCTGGTGGGCGCTGGCTCTGATCCCTTATCCGCCACGGGGCATTATAGGACCTGTCTGCTGTCACTGTCTGTGAGGTCACTCCCACGATGGACACGCGCGGGCCTTCTTACTGGACATGTGCACCGGTAACCATGGAAACGACTCTTCCCGGTTTCGTAGGGTTTTCTCCACGCCCACGTGATGCCTTATAAGGGAAGTGCGCGACTTTACATCTATGCTGGGATGTTCGAAATGGATGTTGTAAATAGTTTGGGTTTTAGATGGAATTGGAGATGCCTAAGTTGTTTTGAGAAGTTGTGGCTGGCTGTGTGTGTGTGTGTGTTGGGGAGGACTGGGCTTAATGTCTGCCCCTAGGGCCTACATTGCTCAGTGTCTCCGGCGGGGGCGTTGTCTCTATACGGTACTCTCTGGAGAAATGGCGGGGGCTCCCAGGGACCACGGTTTACTCCAACCCGACCGGGTTATGACTTTCTCAGACCGATCCGCTGTACTAGGGGCTAGAGTGGCCCACCCTGGATGTTGTTTCTCGAGTTCGGGGGAATCCAAGTGGTAAGACCTCCGATCTGTGCGTTAAAGGGAGATGGGGGACGTTACCGACATCCCCTCTTGAGTCTTCGGACTTGGTCATGGTAGAGGTTGCAAAATACTTTTGGTGTTTTTTGGCATTGTACAATTACCTGTGTGTGTATAGCCCGGTGATATCAACCCCCCCCCCCCCCCCCCACCTCTAAAAACCAGGACGGCACATAGGTCAGCGCTCACTCGCCTCATTGCCTCCAAAGCTAACTGAAGATTTTGAACCTCACCCGAGGGGAGTCGCTGGAGCAATACAAGATCTGGTGTCTACGCCTCCCCACCTTCCAGGCGAGGCCGGATGTCACCCAGGTGCTTCTCCGCCGGTCATCATCCGGTGGATGTCAGGGCTCGCACTTAGGCTTCGGTGCCTTGAAAAGGCTGCCCCACCGGGGAGGCCCTCAACCAAGTTCTGGGTGGAACTCTTCTGAGAGCTACTGCGATTGCAGGAGTCCATGGTCACACGAAGGGCAGGCTGATGTGACGTTTCGCCTGCCTCCCAGGGTAGGAGGGTGCCCTGTGTTTGGGGGGCGGGGGTGGTTGCAGGACAATAGCCTGAGGGTTAAATTCCCCACCCCCTGCCAGCTCCTGCGGCCTGGGGCCTAGCAGGCTCACAGGTCATTCTGCTACAATGGCTGTGGAGGACTGGCCCCTCCCCGAGGAAACGGCAGGCGGTCATGGGGGACCGATGGTGACATAGGGTCAAACTAACGTTTACGGGAATGTAACCAACAGCAATCTGAGGCTTGAGCTCTACGAGCAATGTAGATCTTCATTATAGAGAAATGTCATTCATGTTATCCGGAAGATTAACGGCTTCGATGATGATGTCACAGTGCGCACGGCATTTAGAGAAGGCTGTCTTGGTCTTCTAGGTGCAATCGACTACATTTGAGGGTTCGCAGGGGACCCCAGACCTCGGCTTGAACACACACACACACAAGCCGGAACGGTCATTTCGCGTCGGACCGCTTAGCGGATGCAAAGGAACGTCTCTTCCCTTTTTCACCTGGTCGTCCTTGCATCGTTACTTTTAACCCTCACGAACGATGCGCCGTGGCTCCAGAAGGGTTGTGTGTGTGTGTGTGTGTCCCCGCCCGCCCGCGTCCGTCCGCGCTCGCGAGTGTAAAAGCATTCGGGGGGCAGCGTGGTGGAGGTGATGTGATGGATGCGGAGTGACTTGATTTCATGTAAATGCGAAGCGCTCTGAGGGAATTCACTTTGAATCACGCGCACCAGTGTGCCCCGGCATGAAATATTAAGCGCCGTGTCACTTTTTGTCCACAGGTGTCACTGGCGGCCAGGAGCCGGCCCCGGAAACTTTGCATTTTGATGAGGTGTGGATTTAGGCAGGCGAGTTTGAAGAAGCATATGCTCTGCTTTTGTTCCCCACCAGCCGCGAGCCACGGCCGGCTTGTCATTCCCGAACGGGTGGGGAGCGCTCGCTTATCGCTTGTGACACGGGCGCTAAGAGAGGGAGCAAATGGTGCTCGCGCTTCGGTTCAGCTTTTCTGAAGTAAGGGGTTTATTTCTAGTGGAGGAAGCGCTGCACCAAGCATCTGATCCTCCCCCGTGCTCGTTAGTGTTTCTCTGGGGATTCTTGGTATTCCAGTACATATCCAGCTTTGGGTTCTTTTGACCCGGTGGTGTTGGGTTGGCCAAATGACCCAAAATGTTGGGTCACTTGATTTAACCAGACGTGGTTATTTTGATACGGCAGGTTAGGGTTTTCTACTCTTTGGTTGGGTTATTGTTATTTGTGGATTTTTGCACCAAGCTTTGAGTTTCTTGCTGGGCTGATGTTGTTTTGAATTAAAATTTGTATTTAACTAAATGCATTTTAGGGGTTAAAAGACTATTGTCCGGATAACTTGTATGGTCAATCAATGATGACAAATGGTTGGTAAATTCCTAAAAATGTATTTATGTGCTTCTTGCACAAGATCTAACTTAAAACATCCACAACCCCTCCCCAACCCCTTAAAAGCACCAATAATACTTTCAAAATGATGAATTATTCTGTGTAAAGTCAACCTGAGCCTTCTTTAAAATGTTACTAACAGTAGACTTCGCATGACTTGAGACACACACACACACACACACACACACACACACACATGCATACATTCTGTACAGAATTTCAAAATCTCTCTCGAACCAAATCACTGCTTGAAATTAAAAAAAGACAGCACTTACTAAGCATTAAAAAAATTTATATGTAATTTCCAACTAAAACTTGGAACTGAACACAAGTACATTGTATACAGCTTCTGTCTTCTGCTGCTGTAGCTCATCTGCTTCAAGGTTCGATGTGTTGTGCGTTCTGGGATGCTTTTCTGCATTCCTTGGTTGTAGCAAGTGGTCATTTGAATACCCGTTGCCTTTCTATAAGCTCAAACCCGTCTAGCCGTTTTGCTCGGCCCACTGCCATTCGCAAGGCATGCTTGTCCCGAGAACGGCCGCTCACTGAATATTTTCTCTTTTCTGACCATTCTCCGTAAACCCTGAAGATGGTTGTGTAGGAACATCCCAGTAGAAGCAGCACTATAGGGGCCCGGTCACTTTTGAACTGAAAGACAAACTCCCAATATTTCTGTGGAGTCACCAACCCTAAATGAGGCCGTACCTATTGCACAAAGTGTTCTGAAAACGACTTTCCATAGAATGTCCCGCTAGCCAGGTCAGGAATGCATTGTTAGTATTTAGGAGAATTGTATTTTACAATTTCTGTTAACAAAGGGCTCAGATAAAGTCCAATTAGAATTGATCTGTTTGTTAAAAACGCCACTACATTTAATAGAATTTAGGGTGGTGGTGCTCCCCTGTTCACTGCCGGTCATCTCAGTTGAAGTCTATTGATGTAAATTTGCTACATCTTTAGGTTTTTGCTCCGCCAGTGTCCCTTGAATCTCTTGAGTGTACACGTAAGGTTAGAGAACTCATAAACCTGTAAATTTAACCAACACTGGGCTAACGAAAATAAGTTTGGGTCATTATTTGTGCCACGGCTTGTGAGTGATGAGGTTTGGCTTGCTGGGTCTATTTACAACTCATCGATTGGAACAAATCCTGCCATACTGAAATACAACCCAATATAGTGACCCAATGCTGGCGAATCAGCAATGGGTCATCAAAGCAACCCTCTGTATGACATTTAAAACGCAGAAAAACATGGAATCCGGGCTGCTCTTTTTTTTGCGGTTCTCTTTCGTTTTCTCCATGACTCTGGTGGCGTGTCTTGTCTGCCTCAGTGGATGTGTCGGAGTTGTCTAGTTCGGTTCGCATAGCAGAACGTATAAAGCGATAATCCCTTCAGCACTAAAGAACCAGTCAATTTGGTTAGTGTCAACTTTTTACCGCCACAGCTTGGAAGTAATACTGTGCTAGGTATTCCCAAAATGGCCCCGATTGTGACATGAAGTGTACTCGGAAAAGAAATGTACTTTTTTTTTCCCTCTAAAATAGTGAAAGGATATGAGTTGTACTCAATGGAGTGAGTATGAACTGGGTGTACATAAAGCCTGTTCACTGAGTAATCACTGAACCAGCACTTGTCTTGGCGCTTTTAGAAGCTACTCATGTGCTGCGAATCAGTGACAAACGCTGATTCTCAAATTTCACCCGAGAACCAGACCAGATACACATTAGCCAGCTCCATTCACATGTCTCCCATCAATCCGGCTCGCCCCGAAAATAGCGCCTCAATTATTCAACGGCCAAACGGAGGCTCCGGTCTTTTTTTTTTTTTTTTTCTTTCATAAAAAATAAAGACCGATAGGGTGAGAGGATGAGATGAGTGGACACTCTCCGGCTCCATTGAGAACCGAGCTTCAGATCGGCTGTGGGAACTTTCTTGAAAGGGAGTGGTAGAAAGCCTGAGTGGGCCCAGGTGCTCTACCTGTTTAGTACGACCCGTCTCCCTCCCTCCGTCTCAGCCGGGCCTCCTAAGGCAGGTTTTAATGGCAGATAAAAGCCGGCCCTTATCTTTTATTCAGACGCCGGGGCGTAGGAGGGTATAACCAGGTGAACACAGGCCCACCCTAGAGGCCTACGATACAGAGAGCTGTGCTGGTCTGTAGTGGAGAGTAAACATATACACACACACACAGACTTAAGGTGTGTTTACGCGCACTCTCTTATACAGCCCCGAATCCCCCGGACCCCGATTCTGCATCCTGAACACAAAGGTTCACCCCCCCCACTTCCCTCCCAGCACCGAGAGACGTACCTGGAGTCTCACCGGTCCAGTCCGGTTTCGGATGTTCTTCCTGGCCAAGACGGCGGAGTGCCTGTTCCATATGCATGCGGCCACTCCGGGGGGGGCCCGGGGTCCTGCTGGAGAGCGGAGCAGGGTGGTGATGGGGGGTTTGGAGGCAACCCAAGACCCGGTCCCTCGACCCTTCTATCCTGGCAGGAAAGAGCTCTGGGCCGGGCTGGGCCATTAATATGTATGTGCGATGTGTTGGCCGGGCTTTCTTCTGGGCCCGGTACGTCGTAAACAGCCATTAGCTGGAGGCGTGTGGGGGGGGTTTCGCCCCTGGAAGAGGAGACTTCTAGTTCTCAGGAAACCGCTACTAATTCATCAGTATTTATGCTAAACGGGTGTTTTTTTGGGGGGTCACAGATTGATCGCTATCCTGCCGTGTCCCGTCTTGGTGTTTTGGCCGCTGACTGTTTGGCGTTTCCACAGGTGTCATGGCGGTGATGAGGGGCATGCAGGAGCTGGATGTTCCAGCTGACGTAGAGACCCTGACTAACTACATCCTGCCTGCTTTCCCCAATGTGGCGGTTGCCCGGGACACGTTCAAGGTAGTGTGTGTGTGTGTGTACGTGATATACTTTCGGGGGGGGCGGTATGACAAGGACCACAAGGAGAATGTGACCTTTTGGGAACATCTCACTGGTCCAGAGAAACACCTAAACTGCCATCATAACTCCGGTCCTCAGCCTGAGTGAAAGGGTTAACTCTAGGTTTATGGTGCCAGTGGGACGTAACATGGTGTCCACGGGCGTATTGTTACGCGTTTGGTGCTTTTTGCTGCAGGAGATGGGCTGTTCCTTGGGGTCAGAGGGCCTCATGTCTTCTGAGGTGCGTTTTGAGGCCGCCAGTGGAAACCTGTCCAGACTGTTGACTATGCGTGAGTGTCTGACTCCATTCCTTTCCTTCCAGCCAGTCAAAATGTCCATAAAAGGTATTTGTGCCGATAATTACGCCTAATGCACTTTCCTTGTTTTTCCCCGCCGTTTTAACCTAGTCTGTCCGTGATTCGTACCCTGGTCACGGGGTCGACACCATCGCACCTGCGCTTAATGCACTTTTCATTTCGTGACCCTTTAGCCTTTTCGAAGCTCTGTCCGTGCCAATACCCCGCGTGGAGTCACGCCGGCTCCGTTGGCCAGAGCCTCCGCCACCTCTCCGTGAACCACCCACCCGGGCGCCGTTCCCTGGGCCTCGGCTTGCAGAGGCGGCGCCGCGGGGAGACTCATCGGCATCTGGCCGCGGTTTTCGCCTGGGGCCTAATTGCCCCACGTCAGAGTGCTACTCTGTCTTTTCCCCTCCACACGTTCTCGCCACGCTTGTCTAGCCTTTTAACTGATTAGTCTGTGTGAATATGTAAGGAGCGAGGGAGCGTGGAGGTGAATAGGGGAGGTCGGGGGGGGGGGTGCAATGAGAAGGGTGGTTTAATTATGAATGCTCGTTCGCTCGTCACCTTCCTAGCGCGTTTGTGCTCTTTCTTGCAATCGTTTTTTTCCGACTCTCTCTCTCTCTCTCTCTCTCTCGCACCTTTTCTCGAGTTCTCTCCACCTGGCTGCGCGCGGTTTCCTCGCTCGCGAGGCACGAGGCAGCGCTACGAAGGCTCTGGCGATGTCCCGTTTCCTCCTGTTAGCGTCCAGCCTAACCCACTACTCTGTCTGTTTGAATCTCCCATCACCAGTGTCTGACCCCGGCTTCCCGGCCCTGGACCTGAGCAACTTCAGAAGCGGCCTCATCAGTGGATTCAGAACGTGAGCTGTCCTATGTGTTAACCGTGTGTTCTGTTTCTCTCTGAGTGTGCACTGGGTCTTCTCGAGCCATTGGCGATATGGGCTTCATGACACACGTGAATAACTACATGTTACATTGAACTAGCTTTCCCCAGACCCCCCCCCTCCTCCGCGCTGTCAGGGCGAGGGGAATTACCGCGAGGTAGACAGCGCAGTGCTGACCTCCCTCAAGCAGACCATCCGGTTTTGGGCCTTGGCTGCCTCATGCATATGGACCAAGTCAGTCAGCGGTCCTGACTTGCAGCCCTGGCCTAGGAGCATCCTGGGAGATATGTTAATGAGTCCACCCTGAGCTCCGCCTTTGCCCAAGTCTGCAGGCAGGAGGGTAATGATGTAAATATTTACACCCCATTCAGCCTGGCTCTCCCCCTCCTGGCCTAATGGATGGTTTTGGTCTCCCGGCACACAAAGCCTTGTTGGTTGCAACTTCTGGCCGATCGGAAATGGGAAGAATATGAAGAGGTTGACATTATTTTTATGATGTATTGTTTATCAGGCCTTTCTTGTGTGCATTTTTTGGACTGATGTTTTTTGCTGAAATAACTGTGGGGTAATTTTGAGCCCATGCTACAGCAGTACACGGAAGCTCCCCTGGCCACAAAGGGGTGGAGTTTTCCTCACGTGTCTGTTTTGGTTCTGCGATCGTCAGTCAGATATGGAGTTACCTCTGCCTCAAGGGGCTGATTGAGAGGTTATAGATGTTTGATTCAGCCCCCCCACACACACACACAACACTCAGGTTGCGTTGCTGTCTGCCATAGTCTGGCTCTGAACCGAGGCCCGCCATGCTGTCGTTGCCAGTCGACCTGTCACAGCCATAATTGGGGTTGTCACGGTGGGGGGGGGGGGGGCAGTGTCAGAGCCATGTCACCACACTCCACGACCTGCTCCTGTCAGAGACAAGGTCAGGGGATAATTTAATCATTAAAGACCCAACCTTCGCTTGTCTGTCTCTCAAACCAGCTGACTACACCACGCACGCGCATTGTGTGTGTGTGTGTGTCGGGACTTCACTGGTTTTATTGGGCATGAACTTTTTTCTCTCGCAATTAGTCTTTTTCCTTTTTCTCAGAGTTTTTTTTTTCAAGGCATAGTGACGGTCATCTGAGTCACTCCGTGTGGTTTCAGCCAAGCCGTGACACCATCACAATTTTTCTGAAATCCTGACTGATCTCATCTGCAAAATTACAATGTGGAAAAAAAAAATGTTTTGGGGTATTATTGGTGCTCATATTCAGCTTTGTCATTTTCTACTGTCTCCTATTCACCTGTCTCCATAATCTACTCTATTGGATGGTTTGTACCTCTGGAAAGCCCTGGTTCTGTGCTTCATCGTCCGTAAACTGCCAGTTTGTCGTGCTGCATAACCGAGAATTCTCTGGGCCGTTTACTTCCATATCGTCTCAGGAAGCTGGCGGCATGTCTGTGCTGATCATAGTGACAGTGTAACCTGATTGTGTGTTACATCATGGAGAAGTCTGTGTAATGTTTGGTCCTCTGCTGCCCCCTACAGGTCAGATGACGTGGGGACAATGACCAAGGTAAGACGTTGAACCCGCTGCTGCTTCATTTCTTTCTGGTTTATATTCGACAGGAAGAATCTGGGACAGGGGTTTATTGAAAAGGGTAGAATGTTCCAGAAATGTACTAAAGTAAACCGTAGCCCAGATAGCATATTTAAAAGATATGGATAGATGGATGGATGGATAGAGAGAGATATGGAGATCGAAACAGAGAGAGCAGGATGTCACTATTCAAATACAATTTATATTAACGGGGTGTAAACCCAAGTTGCCCCTTGTATGAATTCTTTGCAGATGCCAATAGTCACTATTCATCTAATGCAATCGGACAAGCTTTGTTTTTTTTATTTTTATCTGGCAGAAATTGAATACAAATGCTTGTCATTTCAGCAAATGCATGTTCAACCAATCAAACATAGCTATATTTATTTTAATAACTAAACAAACATGAGCAAAAATTATGAACTTAATTGTATATTATACGCTCACTGGAACAGAATTTTATATTTACTTCATTATTATTCTGTGCTTGGTTGTTCATGCAATATAGAAGGTTACGACAAAACCACAACGAAGACAATACAATACAATCAATCCAAGACCCTTTTTTATTTATATATATATATATTTATTTATTTACCTAAGCATATTAGAAGTTGTTTCAGTCGAAAGCATTTCTAAAAGTTTATTTTAGAATAACTAAATCAAAATGAAATGGCTGCAGTTATTCCCTTTATTGATTGCAAAGCCCTAATGAAACCATGGCAGTCAGGGAACATTCAACAAAACAATGGTTAAGATTGTTTTTGTTGCTGATTTATTGATGGCAAGCCAAACACATTTTCTCTCTTTACGCCTAATATAGACTGTTGCCAGTTTAATAGCTGTATTTATTGATGCAATGCTTGCGAATGTATTTAAAGGGCAATCATTCTGTATGTAAAGTAAATGTATATCTTTGCGTGAGATTGATCTTTTAAAGTTGTTCTTCTTGTCAGATAACAGACCTGCTGTACAAAGATGAGCGTTTCTCTCAGGGAGCTACAAGTCCTGCTGGTGAGATCATCTGTGAACGGGTGTAAATCTGTCGATAAGGCTAAAATGGTATCTTACGGAGAAATTACCGCCTGCCTGTCTCTATACTAGAGCCTGCTGATGCGACCCCTCTACATTATGACGTGTGTGTGTGTGTGTGTATGGTGTACACAGCGCTGATGTCTGGCCTGACCTAGATTGTGTGTGTG
>JACXGK010008194.1:0-23108 GCA_016801125.1 Novumbra hubbsi
CACTGAACTCATGTATAAGATCTTGTTACATCGTTTGGCCCAAGTTGCCCGAATGTGTTTGGTTCTAGACTCCAGGTTTTTGGGTCCAGTCATGATCCAACATAGTAGTCGAACATTCCGGGACAGAACCCTCTCATCCTCACCTGGAAGAGAGCATATAAATGTACAGTATACAATAAAATCTATGCTTATTTAACAGATGCTTTATTCCAGTGTTTGATTGTGACTCTTATTAGAGTAGGTAATGTTTTCCTGCACTACACTGTTGAAATCAAGTGAAACACCTTAAGCAAACAGAGGTGGGCTCCATTCAAGTAATTACGTAAATTCTAAAGACAAACGGTTGCACCACACCTCATTCATGTTTGTCATTAAAGAGGCAGATTTTTTTTTGTGATCAGTGACAAAATTTGCTTTTTATCCATAATGATTTCATAAAACGTCAAGACTGTGAATACTATTGAGAGGCATTGTAGCCATTGGATACCATTTTTTTTATTCAATGACCTACCTGGCTGTACGTTTTTTAGAATCCGTCTGTCATAATAAACCTCACTGTTGTGACCCAGTGGGATCAAAGCAGTGCTGGGGTTGAAGTATACAATGTAATGAATGGACAGAAATCCTGTACACAGACCAGTCACAAAGAACTGATGAGAAACGTTGATTTTCATCCCTCACTTTCAGTCCAAACCCTGTGAGTAAAAAGAGGAAAAGTAAGATGGTAAGATGATTGTTTAATTTAGATGCATCCAGTTTTCTCTTTTTTAGTAGAGGCATGGCAGCTGTTTTTAGAGATTTTTGAAAAATCCCGATTGCGGGTAGCTGTTAACTATTTGCTGTAGGTACATTATTATAGAGTTAAGAATTGTTTTTAAAAAGTCAGATGACTGGGTGTCGACAACATGTGGACGCTTTAAGATGACAAATTGTTTCCTCTAAGACTTTTTGATCAATTGTATTAAAAACCGACATAATGCCAGTTATGTCCTAGTGGTTTTAGTGATGGTACAGTGTCTTTGTTTAACTGTGGTGTTCTGATGCTCAGTCTAAAACTTTCGATTTTTTCACCATAAAAACACGCAAATTCATTACATTTAACCGTAGACACATGTTCTGATGCTGCCTGACATAGGGGGTTTGTAAGCTGGTCAACCATAGCTAATAGCGTGCGGGTGTTGTTGATATTGTTGTTTATCATTCCCGATAAATGTTGCTGCCTAACCTTGCCTAGCCTAACTCAAAACAGGGGAGTGTGTGTCCAATGACAAAATAAAAGCAAAGATAAGGCAAATGTGTGATTACTGTGGAGGAAACAAAGTCAACAAAGTGTCCCAAGGTTGGCAATGGGGTGGAGCATGAAAGATAGAAAACTGGGAGCAAACAAAGTGCCTTGTTTATAGATAACACAACTGAGAAGGCAAATAGTATTTGGTGTCCAAATTGGGAAACTATGAAAACCCCCACCCACATACAGATCCTGAACGGTGTTAACACCTTTCATTGTCACATGCAAAAAAGCTGTTTATATTAGGGAAGAGGGACAAATGTGATTCTTATGAATAGGTTCCATTGTAGATGCAGAGGACAGTTAAAATCTTGACGAAACTGGTGTCAAATCTTATTATTGGAAGTATCTATTTGGTTACCAGTATGGCAAGAGGGGGACAATGGCGGAGAAGAGCAGAGTTGCACTCAGTGCAACCAGGTTCTCCTACATCTCAACACATAATCAATAGCTCCAATATGAACTCCCAGACTCTGTTCTCTACTGTCAACAAATTACTTATGCCCTGCAATGACTCACTCCCTAGCCCCTCTACTAAACCTGCCAACTCTACTTTGCTGTATTTTAAAGATATAATAAAAACATTAAACTCCTCGCTATATAATAAATTAACCCCAGCCATATCTACTGCTAATCTTCAATTCTGCCTACCTGCTCTTCAAGACTCTCACCTCTCCTCGTTAGGACTTGTTGATTCCCCTTACATTGCTAAAGTCATTAGGACATCTAAAAATACTACCTGCTCTCTCGATCCTCTTCCCATTATCCTGATTAAAGCCTTCATAGCTCCTCTCTGTCCACACATCACATGCATAGTCAACCTTCCCCTTACTATTGGCATTATCCCCTGCGGCTACAAAGCTGTCCATCCTAAAGAAACCTGGACTAGACAGCACCATACATTCCCTTCCTGGCTCAATCTCTTGTTGCTTCACAGCTCCAAACCTACCTCCTCAATATCAATCTATACGAGCCTCTTCAGTCTGGTGTCTGGCCAATCTATAGTACAGAGACTAAACTTCTAAAAGTTGTTAACGACCTCCTCCTGTTTGCTTTTGTTGGTTCCCTCAACATCCTGATTCACCTTGACCTGAGTGCTGACACCATTAACCACCAGATTCTGCTCACCAGGCTTGAGGGGCGGGGGGTTGACAGATGGCACTCTCCTGGCTGAACTCCTATCTCACTAACCGAACACATTTCACTCCACGGTCTAAACTCGGACTCCACTACAGTTACTCAAGGTGTCCCACATGGCTCAGTACTTGGACTCTTCATCAACTATGTCCTTCCCCTTGGTCAAATCCTCCATCATTTGAAACTATATTTCCAGTGCTATGCAGATGATACACAAATATATCTAGCCACCAAATTGGAACAAAAGCTCTCAGCAGTTTCACTCTCAAGATTGATGACACAGTTGTTTCTTCATCCCCCATGCACAGAACCTTGGCGTCACTCTGGACTCTACACTATCCTATGAGCAGCACATCAAACAGAATATAAAGTCTTAATTTTTCCACTTCCCCAACATTGCAAAACTCAGACCTTCCCTCTTCCGTCCTGCTGCTGAAACCCTAATACATGCATTCATAACCCCCTGTCTCGATTACTGCAACTCCATTTTTACATCTACATCCCTGCATAAGCTCCAACTGGTTCAGAACTCTGCAGCTAGACTACTCACTCACACCAAGTCCTGTCAGCATTTCACCCCTATCCTCTGTGAATTACATTGGCTTCCTATCTCCCAACACATTGACTACAAGATCCTCCTCTTGACGTATAAAGCCCTAAATAACATTGCCTCTGCTTACCTCTCTGAACTTCTTCTTCCACATCAACCTTCACATGCACTTTGTTCCAGTGCTGCGGGCTACCTCATAATCCCAAAATTCAATCTTAAAAGCTTTGGTGACCACACATTCTTAAGGGTTGCTCCTGGGATGGCTAGTGTCAGAGCATCTCCAAAACCTCAGCTCTTGTGGGGTGTTCTTGGTCTGCGGTGGTCAGTACCTACCAGGGGTCTTAGCAGTGGTCCAAGGATGGAAAAGCAGTGAACCAGCAACAGGGGGATGGTTAGCCAAGGCTCATTGATGCATTTGAGGAGCGAAGGCTGACCTGTGTGGTCCGATCCAACAATACAAGCTAATGTAGCATAAATGGCTGTAAACATTCATGCTGGTTCTGATAGTGTCCACTGCCAAATGCGCCTACAATGGGCTTGAGAACATCAGAACCGGACCACAGAGCAGGTGGCCTGGTCTAATAGATCACATTTTGTCTTACATCCTGTGGATGGCCAGATGCGTGTGTGTTGCTTACCTGGAGAACACATGGTACCAGGATGCACAATGGGAAGAAGACACACAGGTGCGCAGTTCCATAACAATGGGACCATAATCGAACAGGTCAGTTTCAACCATAGACTTAGCGAATGGGCTAGGCTGTGCATACTATCCAGTTAGATAAGTAAATATCGGGAAATAATGAAATTAACTGAAAATAAAAATACGAGGTCTGGAAGGGTCCAACTGAAATAGGGAAGGCACGTGGAACTGGTGACATCCAAAGAGCAGCGCCTCTAAGGGGTGGCTGGGAGCACGACCACCCTGACACAATAACTGCTCCCCCCTGCGAGTCGCTTGAGGATAATATGCTTTTATCAGATATCTTAGGTACTATTCATTTAAATCAGTCATAATTGTATAATTTTCATAATAGTTAATGTGAAAGAAAAAGAACAAATACATAACAGTACGCGATACCTTAACACTCATATTGCCATAATAGCCATAATAGTGTTCTTTTGGTTTGGTTGTGCCACCCAAGGATTTTCTGTGGCCCGATCTGGTCACCATTCTGAAAAACCTTGGTGAACCCAACTGCCTCCAAAGAGAAAACGTAACCTAATTCATTAACTTAATTTAGGAAATGTGATATTGTACAAGGTTGAATCCTAGAAGAAAATTTAACAAATAGTGTAGTGATAAACTGGAACTTCTCTATTTGAATAGAACTATATCTGAAAATAGAAACTAACTGAAATGAGCTCAAACAGTTTTTATACTTAAAATAAGCATACTTAAACAGTATTTATTATTTGTTTAATAGCAAACAGTGATTATGTTTAGATACAATTGTATGATCTACACTACAGGAAACAACAGTAATCATATTTTCTATCACCCATCCACCACAATAATATTGGTAATTAACATTGAAAAAAAGTCCTTGCCTGTTTGCAGAAGGTTTTTCCTGTTTTTCTTTGCTTCTGTATTATGCCAGATGGTTGAAGTATCGAGCAATGTCAACTACACATATGGGTGAGCAAGGAAACATATAAGGAACCTCCTACTTTACCTGTCCAGTGATATCCATCACCCTCCCTCCTTCATTTGGCACACAGACACCTGTTTGTTATTATTGCCCTAACATACTGAATATTCGCTATTTAAGTCCCACCTTTCCTCTAATCCTCCGTTCTACCTGTGCTTGTGTCCAGCCACTTGCATTCATTGTTACAGAATGACCAACCACAAGTCAAGAAGTACACAGCAGTTGAACAGAAGACTTGGGAGAGCGGAAAGATTTCCTGGCACGAGACGTGGGAGGCGGATCCAGGAGCACAGAGGGTTAGGGCGCATCCGGCCACAACAATGGCTGTAGGAAAGGACAAGCGACCGGGTTTGTCAGTCGTGGGGAGTGCCCGGCTTTCCGGCATTGGCACAATACCCTCGTGGAGGCGGATCTGGGAGCAGGAGAAGACCATCGGCCCCAGTTGTTGCTATGAGGAGCGACCCACAAAGTCCTGCCCCACCACCTACAAAGCCCTGTTCTGATTACCTACAAAGCCCTGTTCTGGTTACCTGCGAAGCCCTGTTCTGGTTACCTGCGAAGCCTTGTTCTGGTTACCTACAAAGCCCTGTTCTGGTTACCTACAAAGCCCTGTTCTGGTTACCTGCGAAGCCCTGTTCTGGTTACCTACAAAGCCCTGTTCTGGTTACCTAAGAAGCCCTGTTCTGATCACCTACAAAGCCCTGTTCTGATTACCTACAAAGCCCTGTTCTGATTACCTACAAAGCCCTCTTCTGATTACCTACAAAGCCCTCTACAAACCTCTCCACAACTAAAAGGTTTCCTATTCTAAAGTGTGTTCTTGTTAATAGCGAATACTCCCACAACACACCAACACACCCAAACATTGATTCTTTATTCTGAAGTGTAAACATATTATTCTCTATTAATGCACCACTCTGTTACAATTTAGTTGACTGTTCTGTAACGTCTACCACACCAGACTGAGAGCAGAAAGAAGGCATAGTTTCAGTGTCTCAAGTACGTACCCAGCTTGCTCCAATTGGAATGAACCCATATTTGCCTATGGACCTGGGAGGTGTGTGTGTTCTTAAGGGTGTGCCATCCCACAGCCAGGCACATTGTTTAACATTTGTCTGAGAAAATATTAGTTGTAGGCAACATGTAAGGTGTGGTTCATCCCTGTCTTGGACGGCAGCAGATAAATTGTTGTTCTTTAATAGATGTTTTGGTGCTTTGTTTCCTGTGTGAAATATGGCATTGGTGTTACACAAAATGTGTCTCTGTTGAAATCTGGACATTGGCACTGCAGGCTGATCTTTCCTCAATAATGAGCTCTCAATCAAACAATCAAATGTATTTTTAAAGTGTAGTACCTATTTACCTGATTACAATTTCACCCTTGGGCGTTTAGATTTTCAGCTATATGAAATGAACAAGACCAACCTCAACTATTATTGTCTGGAATATGGAGTGGGTGAGCTTCTATCATTTAAGGTTAAATATTTTAGCGCTGTACCTTGGATTTGTGTGTGTGTTTGTGATCTCTTGTACTTCATCTGGGTGTCTCTATCCATGTGATTACAACGGAAGGCCTCAGACATGGTCCGTTCCTTGAGGAGATTATACTTCTATAGGTAATGGGACAATAAAGTAAAAAGCAGTATTTTTGCTGTACACTCAAGGCACATGATTAAAAGATGTATCAGGCCAAATAAGAGTGTCCACTTCAATTTCTGTGTGTTAACCAATTAATAATTACAGTGGCTCCAGAGTGCCTGCATTTTATGAAAGCATCAATACTGAATAATTTAGTGAAGTAAGAAACTCCCCAAAACAAGCAACAGCTCAAAATGGTTGCAGTATAGACTTGACGAAGCACCTTAAATGATGATACCAAGAGTTTGGAGATTACAATGAATTGCAGTGCATTCAATAACCCACTGCGGTTTTTGTATGCAAGGGATTCGCGATTTGTGGCACATAATGATTTGACTTACTCAAAAAGGTTCTGAGGGCAGAAATAAATTGATTGGTTCAGAAGAACACCCAACTGAAATTGAGCGGAGGCGATGCTCATGAATAATTCAAACTGGGTCAAAAGACCAAGTGAATGTTATCTAGACCAAAAATAGTATTAGCGTAATCAAGTAATTTAGCACATAGTTCATTATTTCATAACCGACAAGCTTACTCTAGCCAACGTTTGCATAATTGCACGCTTCTTGATGTAATTTGAAGTGTTCTTGAGCACCACCTCCTCTCCATTTTGATTAGACGTTCGCCTGTACCAATCACATTTCTTTCTGCCCTTAAAGCATATTTGAGTAAGTAAAACTGATGCCATTTGCCACAAAATATCCTCTTTGCTCCAGATATAAAATATAGGGAACACGTAATCATCACAGTATAACTCCAAATAATTTAAACTTTAGGGATATCAATCTGGTCAGTTAGGAATCATAAGCGATTGTGAAAAGTCACCTGTTTTGGTACAAATGAAAGTGACAACAGGTGCACTGAAGAGACAACAGTTTGACAACCCCCCAAAAGAAAATGGTTTTGCTGGTGGTGGCCAGTGGACAATAGCCTTCTCCTTCTCCTTCCTGACTGATTCTTCTCTAGTTTTGAGTTTTGTGTTTTGCTAGTGTTCTTGTCACTACTGGTAACATGGGGCGGTACATGCAGCCCATTCAGATTGCACAGGTAGTCCAGCTCCCCCAGGATGACGTTGTGGTGAACGTTATGCTGCCTGCAACATTATCCAGCATGACTGGTTTGGCAGTGGGTCAGTGATGTCTGAGGAGGCATATCTTTGGAGGGTCGCACAGACCCTCAACGTGCTAGCCAACGTTACCCTGACTGCTCTTAGGTAAGGGGATAAAATCCTCAAACCAATTGTCTGACCTTATGCTAGTGCAGAGGGCCCTGGGTTCCACCTGGTGCAGTATAATGTCTGTCTTCATGTGGCCAGAGTGTGTAGGCAGTTCTGGTTGACAAAGGCCTTGATGCCATTGACTGGTCCTCACGTTCCCCAGACCTGAATCCAATTGAGAACCTCTGGAATGTTATGTAACGATGCATCTGACACCATCACGTAGCCCCACAGACTCATAGATGGAGCTCACTAAGTACACAAAGGCACGTGGGGGCCATGTGATGAAAATGTTGGAACAGTCTGATTTAAATTGTTTACTTTCATTTTGAGTTTGAATCCAGCACCCAATTGTTTGGTGATTTTGGTTTCCATTGACGATTGTTACGTAGATTTGTTCTAAGCGAATTACATAATGCACAGTAAAAATTTTCATCTTTAATAGATTTAGTTCATCGAAACCTAATGAGTGATTCAAGTGTTTTTTTTATGTATTCATATTAACGTTATTTAAATGCTTCATAATAATTATAATCTGCTTCATAATAATCTATAAGAAACATATAGTCATTATTTTGTAATGTAAAAAATCTGATTATTTAACTTTGACTGGATAGTTACTATAAAAGCAGTCTGGAGAAAGAGAAGAATGTCTGAATCTTAAACCGCATATTATACGCTAGGTACTACAAGTACGTACTTTGCAGATGATGGTGAAGTACGTACTGTTTTTTTATAGTGGGCTAGTATGATGATATTGGGACCGATTGGGACATGCTACAATTACAAAATTGCGTCTCATCATTAGATCATTTTGTCACGCATTAACATCAATATTTTGAATAATTAGCTAGACACTTATCCATTTCTTATCACATTTACCACAAATATCATAAATGAACTGTATGGCTGTTGCCACTGAGTAATTTGCTACTTGGAACAGACAAGACAAAGTGTTCTCTGCCAAAGGTCTTTCATGGTACAACAACATTAGTTATCCTTTCATATGTGATTGGCATTGATGCAAAACTATCAACGTAAGTGACAATAACAAGCAGCATGTCGTGACACATTCCTCCCATAACCATCATTAACATTTTCTGAGACCAAAAAGGATAGCCTTTGATGCCCTCGTGCATCCATCCTTGGGCGCCCAACACCTGGTCGCCAGTTTGTGGTTTGTCCTTCCTGGGACCACAGTGGGTAGGTACTCACCAACGCTAAGCCTTACTATTTCAGAGACGCTCTGACCCAATCGTCTGGCCATAACAATTTGGCCTTTGTTCAGTCGATCGGGTCTTAACTCCTGCCCTTTTCTTCTGCATCCAACACGTTGACTACTGTACGAGAACTGATTGTTCGCTTATTGTCTGATCTACCCAGACCTTGACACTTGCCCTTGTTAGGAGATGGTCATCGATGAAACTGCCAGTCCTGCCCAGACAGGGTTGTCATGACGAAAAACAACATTAAAAAGATTGATGCCTTGAATAGAAATGTCAAATATAGAGTCAAAAAAAGTTTGGGTGCCCTGCTTGGAGTGGTGACTTCGTAATCGAACAGGTAATCAGGGGATTCAGCTAGTCAGCAATGCCTTGGTTACCATCACTGCAAGTTTAATGCCCTCCCCTTGCTTTGAGTTTTACTCAGCTGGCTCATCTAAGAACTGCACCTTTCCTCTTTAAAAACCTGCCACTGAAAAACACTCAGGGAGGGACACTACAAGTCATCACATTACATGGCTCTAAATACAGACTGTCATACAAATGTTTGGAGCACACAGAAAGAATGGACAAAAAATAAGCTTCAGTACTGCTGCTGTAGTTGTAAGATTCACAATAAAGGCAGGATACAGCGTTGACTAGTGAAATGCAAATGACATTTGAACTAGAAAAGGTACAATTCTGAGGAAATTTTAAAGTGTGGTCGCTGTTGCAGCAGCAGTGTCCGGTGTCCAGCTGTGTACGGGCAGTAAATTAACACAGATAACCCCCCAGTATTTTGCTGGCCATCTCCCAAATACAAAAACAAAGATATGTCCAATTAACTAGCTAGCTACCTATCTCCCATAAAAAAAGACTAAAAAAGGTAAGCAAACGCTAACAAAAAGGTAGCAAAATAACTTCAGCCTTATGTTGTATATGCTTGTCTAGCAAACTAACAGCACAATGGGAGTTGGGAGGAGGTTATACAACAAACTAGAGACCAGGAAAATATTCACGTTTTGTGGCAAAAAAACATTGCCACACTGGCCGAAGGATAGCTAGCCACACTGAACGCTGGTTGCCTAGCAACTTATTTAAGCAAACTTTACAAAATGAAGCCACGCAAATGGCTGCCAGATCTGAAATTTGCAAGTAATGCTAGCCAGCTACAGTACTGTTTATGCAGTGACAATGAAATGACTTTCTTTGTCAAAGGTAAGGCTGAGTTAGGCTGAGGTAAGTTATTTTGCGACCCCTTTTGCCAGCTATTTAGTGTTTTTATGCAAAAAAGAGGTAGCTAGCTAGCTAATGGGAAATATTTTTGGTTCAATATTTGGGAGACGACCAGCTAAATACCAGGAGGTTTTCTGTGTTAATTAAATGCCAGTACACAGCTGGACACCGGAAACAGCTGGAGCGACTGCAACCCCACTTTACAATTGCCTTTGAACTGCATCTTTTCTAGTTTTTTGTTGCACTTTCATTCATTTAAAAGATAATTTGTTCATCTTGGTTTTATGAACTGTGTGAATCTGATAAATCAAAGGATGACTTTGAATAAAGATCTGGAATGTAGGAGACAATTTTTTTTTTTTATTACTTTCATTTTATTGGTAACATCTTAATACATTTCCTTAAGTTAGAGAAAGACATGTAGCACATTAGAGAACAGAGCAATTATCATAAGAATCAGTCAAATATTGGATAAATATATTCTACAGAGAAAACCCAAACTGACAGAAGGAGACAGATTCTCTTATATAAAGACCCAACTGTAAATGAATGATAGAATAAGGTTTTTAAACAGAGAGACTAAGAAAAAGATAAATAAATACTAGAGATTCTAGTTCATTGTTGCCAGTGCACGTAGTCCAATCACAAGATGGATGCATTTTGCATTCCTGTTATATGAAAGGTTTCCCAGAAAAAGAATGGTCAGAGTTATTTACTCCAAAATTGGAACTGATGACTAATGTGTGGCTTATTGGAGAGTTACTTTAGCAGCCACAGTGCTTTCCAATCTTAGACAGACCCACCCCCACCAACTTGTGGTACTATATTACACGTGAGAGTGACCTCTAGTGGAATATTGATCAAACTGTAGGAATTCTTAACATCCTGTTGAGGACAAAAAATCCTTCATGTAGCAAATACTAACTTCCATTTAAGACACATTTTCATTTAGTCTCCCATTTACAATAATGCATGACTAAGAGATTGTCCGACTTGAATGGAATTTTGGATGTTTCCCCCCCAGTATTATGCAGTTCGATTAGAGCTGGAGTTCCTGGAGGTGTTTATGGTTGAGAAGTCCTCCAAACTACACTCTCTACTGGACTACAACGTCAAGCCACTCTGCATTGACAACATTGAGCCCGATACAAAAACATGCTACAGAATAATCGTTACATGTTTATCATCATCCACATTATAATCATCAATATCATACTCAGCCATATCATATTCATCCGTCTTCGAAATAGGCCAATCTATCATCTCGAGACAAAAATAGTTTTATGCACTTAAAAAGCTCAGAAAATAGATACAGAAAGGTTTAGTATACCAGCATTCAGTAGAAAATAAAAACAAGAACAAAAGTGTCCAGTTGACTGTCATGCAAAGAAATAACAGCTAAGATGCCTGTTACTAGCGCTTTTATGTTAGTGTACACTACCCCCCTTTATATATTGATTTGCCAGTAAACACACTAAAAAGAACATGAGAACAACATCTTAGTACATGCTTCTTTTTCAGCTTTTCGGGGGGGGGGGGTTGTATGGCTGGGGTCATTGGCTAGGTCTCTCGTAGCTTTTTGTGTCACTAGTTGAATCCCTCCTCTTTCAACTGTGGAAACATCCTTTGACTCGCATTCCAACAGAATGTAAATTAACAAGCATATGAGTTGTACTGGGGGAACAACTGAATAACACAGAAAAAAAAGCACAATAGCAATCAATTAAAATAAATAAATAAATAATCAAATAAAGATAAACCTGAGGACAAACTGCCTGGCTGACCGGTGAGATGCGGTCACTAAAAACCATTTGGCCAATAGAGATTAGGCGCCTCCAAAGGCAGCCAAACAGGCAGATTAAACGACTATGGCGGTAGGATGTTTTAATGAAACCCCCCCATACCACTTTGTTAATGAGACACAGTCCGATGCTGATTCTTCTCCAGAGAGCCACACGCCCGCATTGCTATCTATTCCTACAGT
This sequence comes from Novumbra hubbsi, assembly GCA_016801125.1. Classification (NCBI taxonomy): domain Eukaryota; kingdom Metazoa; phylum Chordata; class Actinopteri; order Esociformes; family Umbridae; genus Novumbra; species Novumbra hubbsi. The sequence continues at coordinate 11,904 of JACXGK010008194.1, forward strand.
ATTTAAAATAAACTGTCCACCTTTCAAACCCTTGCACAACCGACGGGTATTAGCACAAGTAAACAACGCTCAATTGTAACATGAGTAAGAATGATATTACAAATGTGAAAATACAATACAAATAAAAAGATCATTAAACCATAAGAAAAGCCAGTCCCGGACAGAAGGCAGAGGCCTTAAAGGACCTCTGAAATAAAGCCTTCTTCTCCTAACTTCCCTCTTCTAACACATTTCCGAAATCTCTCTCATATGAAATACCAACACAGGGGGTCTCCCACACATTTGATACTCTCTGTCAGACCTCAGTCACTTCTCTCTGCTTTAAAATGAACAGTACTAACTAGAGAACACAGGACAGAGAGCCAGGGGGTCTGGACAGTTAACACACTCATTCACACAAGACCTCAATGCTAAAACACCTACAGAGGTGAACAACTATACAAACAGACATAATGTAGTCTTCAAACAGCCTGCTTATTAGCACTACATGAAGCACCCTAAAATATTGAACAGGCATCAGTAAAGACAACTATACGCAGGGCTCTCAATGCAAGACCTCGGTAGTAATGCAGTTTCCAGGTTTTACAAGGGTTCAGAGTGCAACTGGCACAAATGAAGCGTAAGAAAAAGCTAAGTAGCAAATGGTAATGCAGTATGGCTTTATAAGTGTGTAAGGCCTCAACGCTGCTAACTTAAGGTTATAAAAAGCATTGCTGAACAAAATTGAGACTTGACAGGATCTGGGACTGTTTTAAAACTGTTGAAGGATTGTATAACTGTTTTAAAGCTGTTGAAAGATAAGTAGTGATTCTGATATGTATGGACACTAGCATAATACTGCAATGGTATCATTAGTTTTGCTTGTTCTATAGTGGCAGTAAGTAGAGGACTCATTTGCAGTGCATGCAATACAGTGCAGTGTATTGTCAAGTTGTCTGCTGATCCTACAAAAACTACTCAAACCAGCTGGAGCAACAGGGAGAACAGAGCTGTCATAAACACCAACAGCCAACACCAGATGGAACCTGTTGGTCCATCCTCTGATATTTAATAAGAAGAATAAACACAAAAAGGCAAACATGATCAATGTGAATAAAAATTAAAACCTCTGTTTACTATTCAACATCCTTGTTTTGTGAACATACAATTATTGTGACCGGGCTCGGATGGCACCAAACGAAGCCAACACCAATTCCAGTTATTCATCCTAAAACGCAAAACACAAATCATATCAGTTGATCAAACCTGTCACCTATAAACACACTAACAAACTTGCACACACAAAAGCATTCAGTCTTTCTTAAATGTACACACTGGCTTCCCCCACACCACATCAAACACACCCCTCCCAAAAAGTTTCGCTAACCTAAACTTAGCTTTGGCCTAGTATAATAGAATACATAAAAGAAGCTTATACAAAAACTGCCAATACCATTTTGTTACTTAATAGCCACAATAAAAAAAACTGCCACTGTAAATATTGAAAAATGTCATGCTTCCCTAAAAAGGAAAAAAAGAGGAAAAAATAAAAGCTATTTCCTTTATCTCTAGAAACCACTGGCATCAAGAATTTGAATTATACAAATGACATATACAATTTAAAATGTGTAACAGTAATAATAATAATAATAATGTTAATAATATTAGATTTTACTTAACTTTACATACTGTACTTTCTGTGCAGTGTTACACAACACAAGTGTAAATTCACAAGAGGAAGAAGAGGAGACATTTTGTGACAAAAGTGGAAGAATGAAACGCACACTGAGGCCAAGAAAACACCACAACCCCCCCCCCCCCCCAACACCCCCCTCGAAGCACTCTCTAACCACGGTCCAATATTCATTATAGTTGTGGCGACAGAAGGGTTGGAGAAGTTGGGGCTTGTGGAAGGGGGGGCGCGAGTCCATGGTTCAGGATTGAGGGGGGGTGGAGGAGGCTGTTGTTGTCAGGTTGTTGTTGTTGTTGGCAAGACTATAGATTGTTGTTTGATGTTGGGCTGCGGAGATGGATGTCAGTGGGTGCAATGGCGGGTGGCGACAGACAGAGGGTTGTAGTCGTAAGGAAGAGGTGCATGCTGGGTATCCGGTGAAGGAGGGGTCTGGTGCAGCAGAATCAGAGCCATCTGACACTGGACTTGTTCTCCCCCTCCCTCCTTCCCCCCCGTCCCTCTCCAGCTGAGCACTCTTGTTAGATGTGGCTGTTACATTTTCCATCTGAAACACAGGAGGAGATACAATCTGACACATCCATGGCGTTCTAAAGCCCATCTGTAAGTGACAGAAACGCAGTGTCTTGAGCTATCAATATCTGCAAGTTTACACAGTGAAATAGTGTTGAGTCTTCTTGGAAAACGTAACGTATACAAGCCCTACGTGACTTTTACTTTGGTACAATAGTTGTTTCCACATGTGCTGGTTCCAGCATCTCAGAAACAGACAGAAACCTTGTCAGGATTGTCACACACACCAATCGCTAGAGTTTACAGAGAACAGTGTGATCAATCAAAAACGACACCCCTTGTTAATTGAAAGTCAAAGGAAAATTTACGCAAGTTGAGGGAAAAGGCCACGAGTCCTGGAATAACCTTTACAACAGTGGTACACAAAAGGGCATCTCTGAACGCACAGCGCAATGAACTTAAAGCAAAGACAAATGGGTGTCCTACCCAATACCAGATAGGCGTACCTAACAAAGTAACCTTAAGTTACCGGGAATGTAACTCCGGTTATATGAGTGGAGCGTAGCCCCCTAGAGGCGTAGCTCTAGCGGTTTACCCATGCCGCATAGCGGCCAACTGAAAACAAAATGTACTAGCTCAGCCAATCGAGGCACACCTGCCCCTATATCTGAGCGTGTGCCCTTCACACCACGTCCCGTTTTTCTTCAGCGAGAATGAACGGGGACCGGTCAGGGCATCATGTCTAGGGGGCTACGCTCCACTCATATAACCGGAGTTACATTCCCGGTAACTTAAGTTATATGTCGTGGAGCTCCGCACCCTAGAGGCGTAGCTCTAGCGGTTAACGGCGGAGCGACGCGAGCCAAAAATGTACCCCTGGCGGGCCCCAAAAGAACCCCAGGTTACACTCTTGAATATCCACTCTCTCTAGGATAAGGAGAGTGGATCTCCTCACATCCAATTCTGGTCTTTTCTAACAAGAAAAAACCCAGCAAGGACGGAGCGAACATTACTGTTTGAAAACGTCAACGAAAAATTTTTAAACAACCACAGAGAGAAATGGAGAACCAACAGTGCCCCATCCCGGTAACTAACCCAGGTCCCCTGTGGAACACGGCGGGAATGCTACTACTTAGCCAAGTGGAGCCAATCCGTACCTAACATTCCCAAGAGAATGTCATTCTACTGCGCAACATCGTTCCTCAGGCCTGTACTGAGAACGGAATGCGCCAACGAAGACAAATTCACGTCTAACAGATAAGATCGGATAAAAGGAGACGGCGTCGACCACGACGCTGCCTCACAAATATCCTCGACCCGAACCCCACCAAAAAGAGAAGAAGAAGCCGCAACTCCACGCGTGGAGTGAGCTCTGATACCCTCCGGGGCCTGCTCCCCTATCGACTCGTACGCCGAGACGATGCATTCGCATAAACAATGAGACATGCGCTGTTTTGACAGTGGCCGACCCAGCGATCTGTCACCGTGGCACACAAACAGCTGAGGGGATGATCTAATCAACTTGGTGCGGCCCACATAGTGCGCAATCGCGCGCACGGGACACAGCCTGTGCCGTCTCTCCTCCTCCTCATCCTTATGAGGTGGAGGACAGAAAGCATGCAACTCGATCACTCGAGATCGAAAAGAACTTGTGATAGATTTAGGCACAAAAGTAGGGTTCGGTCTCAACACAGTCTTGCTTAAATCACCATTGATAAACAAGCATTCCGAACGAGTGGAGAGAGCACAAAGATCACTCACCCGTTTCGCCGAACACAGAGCCAATAACATAGCTGTCTTCAAAGACAAGTCCTTCAACGAAGTCCGTGTCAAAGGTTCAAAAGGTGTTTCACACAGAGCACGTAGAACCGTAGACAGCTCCCATTTCGGCACACCAGTCCTAACCACAGGGCGTAGGCGCCGTGTGCCAGTCATGAAGCGTTTTACCAGGGCGACCTCTCCCCAAAACCTTGGAGAGTATCCGCTCTACTGGGCAACAAAACGGATCCTGTCACACCAGCTCACAAACGTTCCACCGAGCAGCATAGACTCTGGAGGTAGAGACAGCTCTAGCCCCCTGAATCGTACGTATAACGTCCTCGGACAGACCCCGGCGTGCTAATCGGTCCCTTTCAGGAGCCAAGCCGCCAGCTGTCCGCGCAACGACGGTGGATGCTGAATCGAGCCCTCCGCCTGAGACAGTGCGTCCTGGCGCTGAGGAAGGGTCCACGGGGCTCTCACCAACAACTGTATTATCTCCGGATACCATATTGCTGCCGAACGGTCCGGAGCAATAAGGATCACATAGAGATGGTCTAGCCTCACGCGTGCCAACAAGCGCGCAATGCACGTCTGTGGTGGGAACGCGTAAAGTAATCCCGGAGGCCACGGGCGGTGTGCAAACGTGTCTGTGCCGAGGGGCGCGCGGTCCTGGTCCCTTAGGGAAAACCATAACCTGCATTGCGCCAATCGTCTTCCCTCAAATCGTGGCGAGACAACAGGTCCGCTCCTACATTCAGGATCCCCGGTCCTGTCAGAGAACGCAGTTGGCTGTGAGCCCACAGCGCAGGGGACCTGAATCCTCCCTGTTGGTTGATATAGGCCATCGTTGTTCGATTGTCAGATCGAACCAAGACGTGTTTTCCCTTGGCCCAACGACGTGAGGCGGGTCAAGACCAGCAGAACCGTCTCCAGTTCCAGCAGGTTGATGTGGCGACCACTCCGTGGCCACACACCCTGGACTGCTTGTCCCTGACACACACCCCCCCATCCCGTCAAGTACGCGTCCGTGAAAACACTCACGAACGACGTCACGCTGCCCAGAGGAACCCCTCGATTCAGAATGACTGAGTCCCTCCAGTAGTCTAGGTCTGCCCCTAGACACTCGGGGAGCACCAAACGATGGTTTCGTTGGCGCATGGGGTCTATCCGCTGCCCAGCAAACCATCTCTGTAGTGCGCGCATGTGCAGCAGCCCCAACGGTACCACAGCGTGGGCAGCTGACATTAGTCCCAATAGGGACATGATCGCACACACGGGCCTCGTGCACGGGGGTCTGCAGAGGTGTAGCGCAGAGAGGATTCTCCTCATCCGCTCCTCTGATAAACGTGCCGTCATGGAGGCCGAGTCCAACCGGAGACCCAAATAGGCTACGTGTTGACTCGGCCAGGGCGCGCTCTTCGACCAGTTCACCGCTAGCCTCCATCGCCAGCTCCACTGACGACGCCAAAATCAGCAAGTCGTCCAGATAGGCCAGAATTCTGATTCCTTTCCTGCTAAAGGCTCCAGCGCCGCTTCCACGCACTTGGAGAAAGTGCGGGGCGCGAACCCGAATGGCACCCTGGCATATTCGTACGCCGTGCCCTGAAAAGCGAATCTGAAAAACATCCTGTGACGAGGAATTATCGACACATGGAGGTAAGCGTCTTTCAAGTCTATGCTCGGGCAAAAATCGCCTCGAAGGATAGCTTCCAGTAGGCGTTTTGTTGTGAGCATCCGAAAAGACCGTTTCGCAACGCACTTGTTGAGAATGCGGAGGTCCAAAATCGGCCTCATTCCCCCCGTCTTTTTGGGCACCAGAAAATAGAGGGAATAAAACCCCTCTCTCTTCTGCGCCTCCGGAACTACAGATATCACGCCTTTCTGGCTGAGCTCCTGTATTTCCGCCAACAGGGCTGCCACCTTCTCTGGCGAAGCCATAGTCGTCTCCAACACCCCCGAGAAAGGAGGGGGGGTCGACAAAATTGAATCGCGTAACCATTTCTGATTGTACGATTCAGCCACGCGTTGAGATTGCATCTCTGACGCCAATCCCAGTAGCGCTCAGACAACGGAAGAGCTCTCAATTGAGGAGCCTTCCGCAGAAAGGCACTGTACGTAACACTCGCCCTCAACGCCGTCTGACCACTCCCCTTCGAGGGGGGCTCGACCCAAGGGGGGCGAAACTCGAAAGGGGGCAGGAAGCACAGGGGTACTAGAAGAAAACATCTTATTCGACCCCCCCAACGTAGTGGGGGTCGATAAAGTTTATTTTCCCCAATAAAATCCGAACATGGGTCACCAGAAGGAGAGCCCGGGAGGCTACCCACCACGCCACTGAGTGCTGATGACCAAACTACGTCATCGCTCAGTAGACAGGGCCCGTTGAGTACTGTCCAGCGACGCCGCTTGGTAGCTGGCTCAACCACAGGCCCGTCAATAGTTGACAATCTTTCCAAACTACGTGCTCGGGATCCAGCTCCCGTGCGCGTAACCAGGCACAACCCGTCCGCCGTAGAAGCGGACCTGGTTGAAACCAGCAAGGTTGAGTTCTTAACGCTTGCGACAGAATCAGTCTGAACGCCGACTGATGAAAGTTTTCTCTTGTTCACTTTTCCCGAAAAGGGACGAGAATGAGAGCAACCCTGCAAAGGAAACACTCCCTCAACTACAGGGCGCTGGCGACAAGGAATACCTTTCTCGCCAGCGCCACTGCTCATAACCAAAGGTATCTTATTCGTTCCGGCTATTAGAGCCGGTGCGAGATAAGTAGCCTATGGAGTAGCTAAACTGTCCCCACACGGAAAGTGAAGCGTAGGCGTAATTCATTCAGGGGCATCAGACCCTACAGAATGAAAAACACTTGAAACAGAATAAGGGGGGCCGTGCCGGCAACAAAGCACTGCACCTCTATCTCCTCAGAACTAGGCTTCAAAGTGGGGGCTGAGGCGGCGACTGCGCCGTCCTCTGCCAACTCCACGCCTAGTCAACGTTTACGTTTACTCGCCGGTCAAGGTCCATTGTCAAACTTTGGGGCAAAGGTAAAGGCACCCGCTCTGCGGGTAGACGTAGCCAGGGCGGGAACCTGCTTAAAGGAGTCGATCGCCGTCGAAACTGCCTCCCCGAACAGTCCCGTCTGCGTCAGCGGGGCGGTGAGGAGTGGCGCTTTGTCAGCCTCTTTCAACGAGGACAAAGACAACCACAGATGACGGTGAGCCACCATGGAGGATGCCATCGACCGGCCCGCGCAAACAGCGTGAGCCTGGTTCAGATGTAAAATAGCCGCCAGCATCCGGGAGATCTCGCCCAACTCAAAAGATGAGGGGGCCGACGCACCCGATACCATCCTGGTGGCAGCTGATGCCAATAAAGCCACATTGTTGGAGGCCGCCACAGCCTGCGCCCCCAACACGTAGCACTTGTCCAGCATGTGCGCTGTGAACCGGTCCTTCGACGTGGGAAGCAGAGGCTTTTTGTTCTGCCAACCAATCTGTCCTGGCAGGAAATGTGCGGCCAACTCCTGTTCTAAAGGGGGCACAGCACGACGAACAGCCTCCTGTCGTCCTTCCACCATGGTGAATGGAAGGTAGGACCGTACTGGCGCTTTCGCCAGCACCGGAGCCGTCCAGGAACCTTCAACATAATCCGAAAGTCCTGGTACGTTCGGCGCAGGCGACTCCTTAACCTGTTCAGCCCACGAAGCGTGGGACATGAACGAAACGGCTCTAGGAGGTGGAAGGGGGGGCAGAGGAATCTCCAGCCTCAGCGCCGCCTTCTCGATGACGGACTGGAACTCCATTCGAAGCGGGAATTTCGACTGGTGCCACGAGCAGCACCTCCACACTCGAGCGTCTCCGAGTCGGTTCTCCCCGACAGGCTTCCGCCACACGACTCCATTCGGAGAGGGGGCGGAGTAACCTGCGTCAAAAGAGGGAGAACGTCCTCCAGTTCCAAGATGTCGCCGTCGTCGCCGTCCGACCCGCCGCTAGAAGGGGAAGAAAGGACAGCGTCCAAACTAACCTCCTCCTGGAAGAACTGCAGCCTACCCTGGCGAACAGCCAAAGGTAAGGCTGCACAGGCAGCACATGCTGGTGCCTCTAGAACACCCTCCTTGGCGTGCCACGGTCCAAGACACGACACACAAACAGTGTGCCGTCTTCCCCGGCGTCCAAGGAGGAGCAGCGGCAGGCGGCTTCTAAAAATCTTCGCATGATGTCGTGATTCGTGAAGAATAAATCACCAGTAGTACATCTAGTTCAGTTGAAGCTGAAGAAAAATGGGACGTGGTGTGAAGGGCACACGCTCAGATATAGGGGCAGGTGTGCCCCGATTGGCTGAGCTAGTACATTTTGTTTTCAGTTGGCCGCTATCAGGCCTGGGTAAACCGCCGGAGCTACGCCTCTAAGTCCAATTTGGTCCTGATTGCGTGTGAAACCGGGCAAAGGACAAGACTGGTTTATGAGGTACTCCACAAGTCTGTGTACCATCATGTCAACTGTTCCTGAAGCTTAAGTACTCCTTTTGAATGCAATTAGTTTACCAGCTATTGCCGTCTGTGGGTACCGGTGATTGTTTGTCAATCAGTGAACTTTAATGTCTTCATGTATTCTCTTAAGCGCTCACAGTCCTTTGGTTAAGTCTAGAGCCTGCATGTTTTTTTTCAGTCTGCCTCACACTTTCACAAATGTTACAGGCCTGGCATTCGTCCAGTGTCTGGAGTTCAGGTATTCACGTAGAACATGTAGAACAAGTTGTCTGTATATCTGTTATCCCCACAGCTCTTTTTTGCACTTCAGGTTGGATGTAAACTGCATTTCGTTGTACTGTACTTGTACTGTTCAAGGACAATGAAGTAGAATTTAATCTAAGAAGATGGCCTTGCTCGGACTCCATTAAGCCCAACTTCATCTAGATGCAAACTTCCCAGAGATAGGTGGAATGGGTGCCACCTCCCGCACAGTGTTCCTGGGTCGTCACCATACGTTGCACCTCAGACCACCCATACGTCACGTCCTGCAGGTTGATCACAACATACGGATCCCTCCAGAGTTGTGCTGTGCTGTGCATGGGCCCCCCGCTTCCGAGGGTATGGAGAGTGAGCAGAAGAAGCTGCATGTGAATCACCTGGAGTTTGTTGCACTTCTAAAACCCTCGAAAGCAAAGGCACTACATGCATCTCACGCTGTTGTCCGGTCAGCAGCTACGACAACCAAACAGAAGCTCCGTCTCAACTGTAACCCGAGTAATGTTCCTGCATTGAGTCGGCCTATGGCACCTCTGACAGACTGTTGGGGGGCTTACAAAGGGGACGAGAGAGGGTGGTTAGCCCAGGCTGCACTATACCGAAGGTTACCACTGGGTACCTCAAGTCTGGTGACACGTATGCAGAGTTTCTATTTTTTCCTGGACGCCCCTTGCGAACACAATCTTGGCTTACCCCAAAGTGTTTTTGTTGTTGCATTTACATTATTCATAATGAATGTACGTGACTGTGAACGCCTGTTGTACAGAAGACACAAAGTGTTTTTGGTACATACCTCACTGGAGAGGGGCGGCAGGCGCTCCCGAGCAATGGAAATGGACGTTCTGCCACTTGGAGTCCCGGCGGTGCCATACCCTCGTCTCCTCTGATTGGCTCGAGTGTGGATGGCCCTGGCCATCTACAAACTGGGTGAGGCGGATGTAGGCTATGCAGGCGGCATCCTCGCCAATCAGGTGAACGTGGGGGTTGAGGATGGTGGTGTGGATAGGTTTACTGTTTTTAGACAACACTGGGAGGGGACAAGGGGATGAGGAGAAAGCGGAGGAAAATGACGGAGAAAGAGAAAACTAAAAAAAAAAATCAAAAGAGTGCAGGTTTCCCCTAATAGAATATGAAGCACATCCAAAGATCTTACGGTTCTCAAAGTAGAATCTGTGGAAATCCATTCCTTCTACCAGGTTGCCCAGGGCCTCAGGCTCAAATGAGGTAAGACCAGGATCACAGATCTTACTGGGAAGAGGAAAACAACCTCAATATCAAAGAGGTGTAAAAAGTACACAGTTCGTGTCTGTTAGTCCGTGTTAATAGTTAAGACCTATATGACCCCGTAAAAAGGAGTTCAGAATGAACCAGTGTTATTCATCAACTCCCTTTACCAGGTCATTTAGGCTTTTTACACACTAAAAAACACGCAAGAAAAGAATGTTAAAACATTAAATAAAAAAATTCATACAAGGTTTCTACTTCTTAGGTGTAGCGAAGTACGCAAAAGTCTATTCCTCTCTCACAAACACACAGACGGACTCACGCATATGCCTCAAAGTCACCGTTGTTGACAGCCTCGATCAGCTGTTCAGTGATCTTGATAATCTCTTGTTTACGTGCTGTGACAGAAACAAAGCCACAGTAAGATACACACAACCAATCTTGCTAAAGTTTGTAATCACACAGTAATCAGCAACAAATCCGCCATCAACCGACAGCAAAATTAGGACAGCGTACAAACGCCACCAGTGGATAACACAAGAGCAGGGGAGGCCAAATATTTTGGCTGGGGGGCCACATCAGGATTTTGAAATGAAATGGAGGGCCATATTTGTTTTTGTAATTTGTTAATCATTATTGATTTGGAGGCCAGAAAAGGGCAAAAGTTAAAACATACATTACATATGTACAGTAGATCCCTTATAATATGTAAATAGTTTACATTCTGACTGAGATGTATAAGAATGGGCTGGTGAGTTGTTTTTTAATTCCTCTCAAAACAATTTTATTACATTCCGCGGGCCGGATGGGACAGCCTCGCGGGCCGCATTTGGCCCTCGTGCTGTAGTTTGCCCACCCCTGCTCTAGAGGGTGAACACGCGACTCTCATTCCATCTGACACGCCATTCCACTGCATCCCGTTAGTGTCCGCATGTGATACCAAACGACTGAATCCAACAAGCAAAAAAACAGCACACAGATGTTCACTTGGTATTCTCTAGGCCGTTGTGAAAAACGCAGGCTTAAAAAAAAAAATATATATATATATGACAACACCAAAACCAAATAACCAAAACCTAAATAAGCCTGCTTCCTTTGACAGACAACTGAAAAACGTAGGGGTTTGGAGCACTTGTTACACAGGGGTCCGGTCCCCAGTACCGAGTGGCATCCCAGCACAGACCGTGTGGGCACAAACCCACGCCACCTTCAGACCGTCTCGCATTGCCGGGTTTCAGGCATCATGCCACTGTCCGGGACTCACTCTGAGAGGAGAGGGAGTGGCCGGAGGGGGAAC
>JACXGK010008195.1:0-23106 GCA_016801125.1 Novumbra hubbsi
TGTTCTACAGCATGTTATGTTTGCCGTCTAAGAATACGATTGTCAACTTTATCAGTTACTTTATCTTGTCACTGACGTAGTGCATGCGGGCTCACGTTCTATGTAGTCTGAAAAAATCCCTCAAGATGATTTCAAGATGACTTTGCAGGTTTTGTGCAGATTTTAGTTGTGCTAACACATGATGACTAATAAGATAACTAGCCAGTATGCAAATGTGGTTAGACAAGATGCCACAATAAGGAGTAGTTTTTATGTGTCGTTATTTTTTGTTTTTGTTTTTCATAATACATTTATCATACAATTGTTGTACAAATCAAAAAACGGTATTCTTAATGTATTATTTTTTACCATTATGTTCTATTTTAATATAATAATGATATAATAGTAATAGCTTCATAAATAGTGAGTTACAATGGACACACTTATTTCTTACTTTGGTATACTTAAAATACTTTACTGTAAATAACAGTTAGAACCCTTGAAATATCCCCCGAACAAAAATGTATATATTTTATATTGAAATCCATTTGCAGTAAATTCCAATTGTAATGAAAATCTATTTCCAATTATGTTGGATTATTTTGGAACCACTAGTGTTGTACTTGGAAATGCCAATATATATTTGTGAATATTATCTTTCTGTACATCTTATAGTATTTATATGTGATTTTCATGTATTACTACCTTGACAGAACTGCACAACAGTCCTGTTGAAAAAAAGGTGTGTTTAACTTACCTGTTTGAGGTGTGTGACTAAATAAAAAGAGAAGGAAAAGGAGTTCACAGCACAGAGGGGTGAAGATAGGTGCATCAAGGTAAGAAGATTTTGACTTTGATTCAGACTTACGCATGTCATTGATTTATGCCAAATCATGTGATGGAGAAAGTAAATGTATGCTTCCTTGATATTTCAACTGTATGAATTGCAGATAAAAAGGTATTTTAATTACAGAATTAGCTCAACTTTGTCACACAACCGAATGTTCCATGGTTCAGGAATTACTTTTCCCACATTTTGTAGCATTGCCTACAGTACGCACTTTTGTCAGTGTTTCCTCACAGAAATGTACACAGCTAGCTAACATACAACACACACTGGTGTTCGGCGGTTATCACAGTTCTTGTCTGACAAAGTCTCAAGTTCATCCCATAACAACTGAATTAGAAATTAATATTATTTTTTTTAAATCGATGGCTACCTAGCTAGTTACCCTAAGCTTTAGTGGTGCTTGCTTGGAATGTATTGCTCAGCAGCTACATTAACAATAGCTACATTAACTTAACAAATCTGTAACTTAACTTGGCTCAGCTCACATCCTATTGGTAAGCAGACACATTTGTATTCCATAATCAGTTCATTTATTTATCAGCTCAGGAGGTCTGTTCATCTTTTCTACAGATGAGATTTGATTCAGATTAGAAGACAGAATACAGGCTTATATACTGATTGTAGCTGTTGTTCATATTATGGCATACATATTTGCAAATGTAATCATAAACCCCGAAAATATATGACTGCAATTGAGTTCATGTATAGTGCCTAAAACACTTTTTCAGGACAAACAGTGTGTCCAATGTTGGCTTCTGTCCACTTTCAAAACAGGATTCCAAGATGTTAACCTCCCAGTCGTATTGTTCATTTAAATGTTTGGCAGCGGATTTCTACAACATGATCACTTACCTCACAGCCGGTCCTCCAGCTCAGTTCTCAGATAATATTATAAAGACATGTTTATAACTGATAATTGAACACAGGCTATAATAATTAATAGTTAGTTGATAACTGATGTCATGATGGAGACAGATGAAAACATGCACCGATCCTTTGCCTAAGTCATTTTTTTTATAAACAACTACCTTTTTTTGTTAATTTGAACGACTGGCAGCAGAGTCCAACCCAACATCATTGAATACGATGTCCTACAGCTCAGAACTCGGTTTAAACGGTGGTAGTTTTACGTTAGCAAATAAAAATGTATACAGCAACATTATAAAGATATATTTGTAACAATAATTGGATGCATGGTACAAGACAATGAATGTGAAGTTTATTAATGATTATCGTGATGAAAACATCAAATTATAGGCCTACAATAATTAATGTAGCAGTTGATTTTGATTGATAAACATGTTATGCTATGGACCTAACTGACTGAAATGAATGAAATGACTCAACAGATTCAAACTCTTTACTGAACAACTTAAAAAGATCAGTGTCAGTAAATAGGGTTTGACTTTCCACAACTACTATGTAACTCATTCTTCTAAATGTCACAGCTACTAAAGGCCAAAATGCTATCAAAAGTCTGGCCATTTCTTCTGCAAGTAAAGGTACTTATTTTCTATGTTATTTAATACAATTAATTTGGGGGTACCCTTTGGTGGGTTCTCCCCTGCACTTCCAGAGGTCTTTACACGGGCCTGAGGAGGAGCTTTGTGGAAATACTGACCTATTTAACAAATTCAGACAAGTAAACGTCAGCAAAGGTACCTGAATGAATGCATCACATATACGTTGATTTTGTGTGCTCCAGTTTGTTAGAGAGATATATATTATTTGCCTTCACATTAACGTTTTAGAGATCCAGCTAGCAGGCAAGCCATTTTAGCTAACGTATCAGTAGCTTTTCTAGCTGGTCAACCAGCAAAATATGTAAGTTATTTACATATTCTGCCCCTCTCTTTCGGAAAGGGACAGATTGTGCACTTTGGACGAAGCAGAAATAAGGAGAGCTTGCCCTGGCCTTTCTCTACTTTTGAATTTCTTGTGCTTTCTATAGTTTATTGTACACTCGCTCTTTCACTCTTTAAAGGCAGTTTTTAATCAGCAAATAAATATGAAAGCAGTACAAAGAAAGTAAAGAGATTGAACAGGGCAGTGGACAAGTTCATCTGTATGGATCAGGTCCCTGTATCTACAGTTGAAAAACTTTGTTTCAGGCAAGTGCAAATTTGAGCTTACAAGTTGATATTACGTCATGTATGCCAAAATCCCCAAATTGTACACAGAAACATGACAGCAAATTGCAGAGAAATCCTTTTATTCAGAAAAGAAGAGCAGCAGACACATTTATAGATGTCATTCTCCAGTTCTCAGAGTCACAGGACATGTAGGCCTGGTGCTTAGGCTGTGCTGGGTTAAGCACTGATCAGCACACATGCTGGAATTCTTCCTTTGAAATGATGGTGCAAATCCTGGAACAGCAACAACTGTTTGCTCAATGCTTGCAGAGGACCAAAAGAAATTGCACCTCATGTCCAAGGATTCAGACATCACCATTCTTGAGACGGTCAGAGGTGCTCTTGCCCCACTGAGTGCATTCTCTGATTCACTTACTAGAGAAAACAAATCAATCTTTCCTCTGTCCATCCTCTGACTTGGAAGATATTTTAATGTGTGCCACATGTTGAGACTGACAACATTCTTGCAAATGAAATAAAGAAGAAAATAGGGAGTGATCTGAATGTAAGAGGTCAGATATTTACATATTGTTTTAAATACTGCTACCTTCTTTCATCCAAGATTTAAGGACAGTTTTGTGAACATGGATGTGGAGGTCAGGCATTGGCTTCTGGGGCAAATATGTAATCAACACAGCCAGTGAAAAATACACAGCAAGAAAACAAAAAATGATATGAAAAGCCTGCTGTCAAGCAAAACAACAAGTGAAAAGAAAGTTGAACAAACACAGCTGACAGGAGATACCCCACCCAGAACTGCAATCCCCACAGCAGGTTTTTCATACAGTGCACCCGGAAAGTATTCACAGCACTTTTTCCACATTTTGTTATGTTACAGCCTTATTCCAAAATGGATTCAATAATAGTTTTTCCTCAAAATTCTACACACAATACACCATAATGACGAAGTTACAATTTCAAAAATATTTTTAATGTAATATAAACATGTACATAGTATTCCCAGCCTTTGCTCAACACTTTGTTGAAGCACCTTTGGCAGCTCCTTCAGGTTGGATGGGCAGCGTCGGTGCACAACCATTTTCAGATGTCTCCAGAGATGTTCAACCGGGTTCATTAAACCGGGTGGCTGTGTGCTTGGGGTTGTTATCCTGTTGGAAGATTAGCCTTCTACCTAGTCTGGAGTCCATAGCCCTCTGAAGCAGGTATCCATCAAGGATGTCTCTGTACATTGCTGCATTCATCTTTCACTTGATCCTGACTAGTCTTCCTCTGGTCTCAGTTTGCCACATGGACACGTGTTTCTGTCAGGTCCAGGCTGGGGGCCTCTGGCCTTCTCTATATGCCTGGGGCTCACAGTCAGGACCTGACTCTGCCATCTTGTTTGTTCTCCCCAATTGAAGGCACCTGTAACCGGTTGTCCCTAATTGGAGAACATATTTAAGTTACACCGTTTTGGGGGCTTGTGTGTTTTTTGTTGTTGGTGTCAGCCTGATTTGCTACCCCTCGATTTTGTCTCTCCTTTTTGTTGTTTTGCTTTACTGAGATCTTAAGTATTAAGTTTAGTAAAAGTAAATAATAATAAGGATGCACACTACTCGCTCTAGGAACCGTGACAGTTTTGCGGTCTACTGTCGTGGTTTATAATCTGTCAACGTTGCGGAGATGAGTAATGTTGTTGTTTTTCAACCAAACAAGTCAACATATTACATATTACATATTACAAATGCAGTTGACGGGTGAAAAGACGATTAGATTAGGAAATATACTGTCCTCAAAGACATGATTTTCCTATGCAGAATATAGTGTAAAAATATACAATTACAATTTTTACATTGCAAACAATATAAATACATGAGAAGTGAAGGATCACTCCAAGCAGCCAAGTACATCTGAAGGAAGTCGAGAGAAAGAGATAAACGATAATCCGTTGAAACAAGGACAAAGAAAATAAATTATATTTGTCTTTGTGAAGGATGCATGACTCAAGCCACGTACAAGGATTTTCGTGAAGATAACTAGCTTCCATATGCACTGACATTATTTCCCAACTTTGAGGATTAGCTATTCCAGCAGGACAGCCAGGTCTATCAAGGTGTCGATGGAGGACCACCAGATCAAGACCCTGTCATGGCCAGCCCAATCTCCAGACATGAACCCCTTCGAAAACTTCTAGAATGTGGTCAAGAGGAAGATGGATGGTCACAAGCCATCAAACAAAGCAGAGCTGCTTGAATGTCACCAAACATCAATGTGAAAGACTAGTGGAGAGCATGCCAAGATTCATGAAAGCTGTGGTTGAAAATCAGGGTTATTCCACCAAATATTGATTTATGAGCTCTGTGAAAAGTGAAAACGTAAATATTGTGTTGTTTTGAATATTAATGTGTTTTCTACACATTATTTGAGGTCTGACAACACTACATTTCTTTGTTTTTTGAACTAGTTGTCATTCTCTGCAAATGATTGCTCTAAATTACAACATCTTTGTCTTGAATTTGGGTGAAATTATGTCAATAGTTTTCATTATACCCTAACACATACTCAGGGATGGGCAGTATTAATGATGTGAATGAATAAATGTATTTAAATTACGTATTTCAAATACAAAATAGCATTTTGTAATTTGTATTTGATAGGGTCGATGAACATGGCTGCATATTTTGTATCAAAGTATGCTTTTATACTGATCCCTAGTGGCCAGTAGATGTATTACCCATGATTCCTGGGTTAAAATTATAATCATAATCTCCTGAAGTCACTAATCTCAAAAAGCACAACCATTTGACTTAAAGCCAAATGTATTCCAGTTGTTCTATTAGACAGCTGAAGACAATCTGAGTAGACAATTTAAGAAAAATGTGACAGAAATACAAATTAAATTCAATAGAAAGCCAAGTTAAGACCTTTTTTCAAAACATGAACAGTTCCTGCGTACCTCCTGTAATTTTTTAAGATGTTCCAAAGGACAGGTCCGCAGTTGCTGAAAGCTTATTGGTTCTTCAAAAAAGGTTTTGGTTTTGTCCCTTGGCACAACCAAAAGACCAGGGCCAGGTGACCTGAGAGACTGTCCAGGAACATATTTAATTACCATGTCAGACAAATAAGCTTGAAGCCATTTTGTCTAGTCTGCTGGTTATTATTTAAATCAGTCTCTCAGTGTATCATGATGTGGGAAGGATTGAAACCTGATGCAGATCTTCGTTAATGCAATGCTGCCTAAACAGGCTGCTGCGTGAAAATGCTTACCAGTCTTAAATCTATATGCACAAAGCTGTGAAGGCAAATAGTAGGTAGGTGCAGATGGTAGGCGAGCAAAGAAGGTGCCCACTTTAATTTTGAGGCTGCAATATGTTTCGAAAAAGTTGGGACAGAGGCAACAGAAGCCTGAAAAAGTTTGTGTAATACTAAAACTAAACCTGTTGGAATATCACACAACAAATTAGATCAATTGGCAACAGGTCAGTAACGTGATTGGGTATTGAAAGATCATTCCAGAGAGTATGTGTCAGAAGTGAGGATGGGGAGGGAAAATTGCTGAAAGACTATGCTGGAAAATAGTGCAACAATTTTAGAATATTGTTTCTCAAGGTAAAATTTATAACAGTTGGGAATCCTGTCATCTATGGTACATATTATCATTAACAAATTCAGAGAATTCAGAGAAATCTCTGTAAGGAAGAGACAAGGCCAATAACCAATATTGGATGGCTATAATCTCCATGCCCTTAACCAATATTGGATGGCTGTAATCTCCATGCCCTCAGATGGCACTAAACAGACATGATTCTGTAGTGAAAACCATTGCATGCAAAGCCAAACCACATTCTGCACGTATTACCACAGCATGGCTCCGTAGTGAAAGAGGCCTGGTGTGAAACTGGCCCGCCTTCAGACCAGACCCATTGAAAATACGGAAAATACAACAAATGACACCCCAAACAGTTGAGCGTCTGAAATCCTATATCAAACAAGTCTGGAAATACATTTTCACTTTCAAAACAACAGCAGTTGCTCTCTTCAGTTCCCAAACACCTACAGAGTTTTGTTAAAAGAAGAGGCAATGCAACAGTGGAAAACATTCCCCTTTCACAATTTCTTTTTAAATGTGTTGCTTTCATCATAATCAAAATGGTCGTGATTTTTCCCCCAAAACAATACATTGTCTCAGTTTCAACATGCTGTCTGTACAATTAAAAAAAAAAAAAAAGTAATGATTTGCACATCATTTGCGTCTTATGCCGCATCCCAACTTTTGGGAAACACTTTTGGGGATTGAACCCTTTGGGGAACCTCATGCACCCTTGACATTAGTGAGAAGAAGAGAAACCAATATTAAGGTCTTTACTGGCCTGCAGTGATTCAGAGCTGGTTAAGGGCCACATAATTTACTAAACAATGGTCGAGCAAATGCATATAAATATGTTGAATTAACCTTTAATAATGTGACTGGTATTTCTGGTAACACGTTCATTTAATGCATATAGATATATTGTAAGTAATGAATGCTTCATGGATATAGCAGAATATCTTAACTAATATGCGCTGCCTTTCTCTTGCTTTTAGATGAATCAACTTGTGGTTATCATTTTGACTGTCTTTGTTCCAACTGCATACACCAATGAAGGCGGTAAGAGATTATGGCGTTGTTTTCTTGATCTTTAGCTGTATTATATGGGGGCTGGATTAGTTTTTATCTTAAATTTGTCTTTTCTTTTTCAGCATGGTGTTACCATGATCCTTCTTGTGGTAAGTGAGGGTTTCATTTTGATTAATTGTTTGTGCATTAAGTATTTATTTTCTATAATTATGATGACAGCCATTAATAGACTATAAAACATATTCATAGTATATATTTGCATGTTACATGTCCTTTATAAAACTATGGTAACTTTGAAACCATATCAATTATTCTACAGATGATACCACTTGGCCCACAAATTTTTCAAGATTTTGCAGCGGATCTCAACAGTCTCCCATCAACATTGTTTCCGCAAAAGCAATCGGAGATGTAAACCTGACAGCCTTCACATTCACCAAATACACAGACAACACTACATTGAACACTTTAACTAACAATGGCAGAACTGGTAAGAAGATATAATAGTTTTCTAAAACCATAAAGACACGTAAAAGAAAATGAAGAGAAACAAACCAAAGCAGCGTAATTCATGTAATTTTACAAAATATTTTTTATTTTAGTGGTTGTGGACCTGGAGAGAGGTATCCAGATTTCTGGTGGAGGTCTGTCTCATGTGTACGATAGCCTGCAATTTCACCTGCACTGGGGCAATGGAACCTCAGTTCCTGGGTCCGAGCACACAGTAGACGGAACTCGATACCCCATGGAGGTAGAGAGTGGTTCAACTAAATATTGGGGCATTCTATTTTTCTACCCTTCTTTAGAGGTTTTCTCAATTGATGAGGACTCTCTTTATTTATTGATAAACCTAACCCAGTATTTCAATCATGAGGTCAAGTTTGGATAGTGCGACATATGACAACACCTGACACTTCTCTTACTTATGTACATTCAATTAGCTCCATCCATGTGTGATTCTAACACGCGCTCTCTTGCCCTTATCTTGTCTATGTTCTGATTTTGCGTCAACGTGTAGACAGTTATAAAGGATTTAAAAACATTCAGATCTTACAAGTGTGACTGGTCAGATGCTCTAACTGCTACTGTATTTGTGTGGTGACTATTAAATATGTTAATATAAATCTTTGTTGCTTTTTGAATGTATCACTATAACACAAGTTTAAACAGTTCCAATAACTGTTGATTCTTTTTTGATCAACTGTTTTATTCATGTAGATCCATTTAGTAAGTACCAAGACTTCGTTCAATGGTAGCATCACTTCAGCCTCTGTCGACAGCACAGGAATAATTGTTCTAGCCTTTTTCATCGAGGTGAGCTGCTTTAACCTTCCTAATGACGGCATTCATCCTTTTGACTGTAGTTTTGACATTTTCATATTTTTATCTTTTACATTTTTGTTTGACAGGCTATGCCAGGGAATACCACTGGTTCACCAGCGGCCTGGAATGTTCTTACATCCTACTTAAACAACATCACTCTAGTAGGTAAGGGAATAGATTTGCTGGTTCAGGCAACAACAAGAATGACTACATCCTTTTTATTTACAATTAGTACTTTTCTTTGTTCCATTGTGTAGCATATTAATTTAATATACAATATCCCGTCTTTCTTTAGATGACATTGTGAACATTACTGATACTATTTCATTGGATGACCTCCTGAAAGGGGTGGACCTTACAAAATACTATCGTTACCTTGGCTCCTTCACCACTCCAAATTGTAGCGAAGCTGTGGTTTGGACTGTTTTCAAGGAAACTATCAAAGTTAGCCAAGACTTGGTAAGTTTGTACAACAATTTTTCAATAAACTGAATATCTTAAGAAGTTGCAATAAGAAATAATCCAACACTTTATAAAATGTATGGTATTTCATTGTGCTGAAATGAAGGTTCATTCCTTATCTAATTGCTTTTGAAACATTAGTAAAATATTTGCTTACCCTGGAAGGGACAATGTTTACTATACACTGGGTTGGCGCAACTAATGGAGGCTGTAGCCTTTTGGGGGCCCTAAATAAACTTGATTTGGGGTCACCTCTCGTGTAGCGGTCAGGGCCTCACTAGCAATGAGAGGCTCTAAGCGACCTATTAATAAAATGCTTATGCTTAGATCTGGTCCTGAGTGCAACATAAAGTAATGCAAGGTATTTATTTTAGGATTTATTTTTAACCAGCCTAACTTTGTGAAATGCCTATATTTTGGGGGGTTGAAGATGAAAAACAAAATGTCTGTCCAGCATTGGGAAAAGCAAAAGTTGACTTGATTTCTATAATTATGCAATACATTAACCCTATGGAGGTAAATTATTGAAATATGGTAAAATTGTATGCTTAACTTAATTAACTTAATTATTTTCACATTCAATCTTAACATTTGTTTCGTTCAATCACGTTTTTTTCAGGTTTGCTTCTTCTTCTTGCTTTGACAATTTCTTCCCACCTTTGTTCAAGTCATCTTTACTTTTGAAACTCATTTGGCGTAGAAGCGGGGCTTTATCTGGGCAATGGATTTTCAAATTTCCATGCACTGCTTTCCCAGTGCAGCATGGGGAGAAAAGTTTTCACAGTTATTCACAGGTTGCACTGGCATCACTGTTGCCATGGTCACATACCAGAGAGACACACATATATAGAGCGGGTAAAATAAGTATTGAACACATCACCATTCTTCTCAGTAAATATATTTCCAAAGTGCTATTGATATGACATTTTCACCAGATGTTGGTAACAACCCAAGTAATCCAAACATACAAAGAAAACAAAACATAAATTGAGAAATTAAGTTATGTGTAATAATGTGAAATGACATAGGGAAAAAGTATTGAACACAAAGAAAGGGAGGAGCAAAAAGACATGGATAGTCAAGACAACAGCTGAAATCTATCAGTAATTAAAAAGCAATCCAGCCCCTTATCAGTGGAAACTAATAACAACAAAGGTCTCATTGCCAATGTGTCACACAAGACACATCTCATGATGGGTAAAAGCAAAGAGCTGTCTCAAGACCTTCGCAATCTAATTGTTGCAAAACATAACGATGGCATTGGTGACAGGTGCATTTTTAAGCTTCAGAATGTTCCAGTTAGCACTGTTGGGCCCATTATACGGAAGTGGAAAGACATTTCACCATAAATTTGCCTCGACCAGGTACTGTTTCTCAAAGAAAACAGTAATTAATGCACTCCACCGCAATGGCCTGTATGCACGCTCACCACACAAGACTACATTAGTGAAAAAAAGCATGTTAAAGCTCGTTTAAAATTAGCTGCACATTAGGAAAAGCCAGTGAAATACTGGGAGAATACAGTGTGGTCACACTGGTCATACACACCATTTTTGGAGGACGAATGGCACTGCACATCACCCTAAAAACACCATACCAACTGTGAAGTTTGGAGGTGGGAACATCATGGTGTGGGGCAGCTTTTCAGCAAATGGTACTGGCAAACTTCACTTAATTAGAGGAAGGAAGAATGGGCAAATGTACAGAGAAATTCTTGACACAAATCTGCTGCCATCTACCAGGAAGATGAAGATGAAACGAAGGTGGACATTTCAGCAAGACAATGATCTCAAACACACAGCCAAGGAAACTCTACAATAGTTTCAAAGAAAGAAAATAAAGCTGCTTGAATGGCCCAGCCAATCACCTGAATTAAATGCCATTGAAAATCTATGGAAAGATTTATAGAAGAGCCCCACAGAACATTCAAGATTTGCAGACTGTTTGTGTGGAAGAATGGGCCAAAATCCATAGCAATTCATGCGACTAGTTTCTCCATGCAGGAGGCGTGTTGAAGCTGTCATTACCAACAAAGGCTTTTGTGCTAAGTATTAAATAAATATCAGTAAGCGTGTTCAATACTTTTTCCCTGTGTCATTTCACATTATTACACTTAACTTAATCTCTGTTTTTATTTTTTTTATTTTTGTATGTAAGGATTACTTGGGTTGTTACCAACATCTGGTGAAAATTTTACTGAGAGAAATGGTGACATGTTCAATACTTTATTCACCTGCTGTATATATACATAAATGTAAGTTCAACGTGTATTGGTGACTCTGAAGATGGGTAATCACCGCTTTCTCTAGGTGCTTGGAAACATGTTATAAGTTAAACATAAACTTTTGAATGTAGTTTTATCCCCACCCCAATAACGGCACATTTACATTACGAACAACTGTACATATTAAATTAACACCAATAGTAATAAATTAACTGAATAAACCCTAGTGTTCACCTTAGACTGTGCGCTGGTAGGCCTGACGAGCCATGAGTCTGTCATGTTTTTATTTACTCCCGTCACCCTGGTCACCCTTTACCTGAGTGGAGATTATATTAATGGAGTACATAGTGCCAATCTGAGCAGAACACATGTAACTTTAATCAATATTTGGGTCTGTGAGCATGGCAAATGTGATGTCTGCGCACTCTGGTTTTACAATTCTTAAACGTCTCTCCACATTTTGCATTGGGAAAGCAGTGCCCAGACAGGCTAAAGTCGAGAATTTAATGCCCAGATAAATCCCTGCCTCCACGCCAATAGAGGCTCAAAGGTAATGATGACTGGGACGGGTGGGAAAACATTTTAATTGCAAGATGACGTGAACGTGAAAACAAAGTGTTTGAATGAATAAATGTTTTGAACATGAAAATCCATTTATTAAGTTAAGCATACAGTTTTAACACGTTTAAATCTATTTTTTCATATGATTGAATCTTGTTTTTTATATGATAAATTATTTTTTGTTAACCTTTTTTTTTTATTGTTAGGTTAAAAACATATTTCTGTTACGTTTTATTATTTCTTACGTTCAATGCATTTGTGGACATTTTGGCTCCATGCTTTTCCCTCAGATTAATCTATTCAGCACAAGACTACACATTGACCGAGACTCCACCTCTGCCTTGATGACCAATAACTACAGAAAAAGCCAGGCTTCCAACGGACGGATTGTGACCACCCAAGCCACAGTGTCAGAAGCATCCAGAATGTGTTTCTCACTTGGCCTCATGGCCTGGATGCTGCTGGTGCTTCACTGGTGATCACGCACCCTATGTGAAGTCCACATAAATAGGTGTTGGATGGTTGAAAGGTGTTGGAGTGTACTATAATATGACAAGTAGTGGCACCTGAATGTTGGTCTCATTGTACTTAGATGGAAGATTTGGACTTTGGATTTTTCATTTAGATTCTTACAATTTCATATTTATGAACAGTGAATGTAGCAGAATGTTGTATTCAATTGTTAAAACTAATGCTTTACCCATGTTTTTTGACTGGGGTTACATGGAAAATAGCATCACTAGATGTTGTCTTCTAAACATTGTTTCACCTGTTCTACACAGCGTTTATGTCGCTGTTGATGGGGTTAATAAGCATGGTAAATCCGTCAGTTAGTATCAGAAAAGCTATTATTAACGTTGGTTTAGATTTAGATGGCTAAATTTCAACATATCACCAAGAATAACTATTTTAAAACACAATAATAACAACAGAAGTAATAAGGCTGCTGGCCATGCTGCAATCTGTATGTTTGGTATTTCCTTATGTATTTGACATATTTTAATTTATATCCAGATTGCTTGTGCTGTGTATTACTAGTTAGACATTGTGTTAGCAAGGAAACTGAAAGTATCCTATCTGTAAGGCTCTGGAATTGTGTAATACCAGAGTGTGCCTGGTCAGACATCCTGGTTGTTCTGAGTGCTACCAGTAAATAATCTCAAATGTATTGTTCTAATGCACGTATTCTGATTCACACACATGCTTTTCATTGTATGACAATTCTATGACAATTATCAATAAAAATATTCTTAATGTGTAGAAACGCAATTTAATTATTTAATTATGTGACAAAATGTTGCCGATCTTTACAGAGAAGGTGCTGCATCCAATCATGTAACTATTATGCTTCGTCACGCTCTACCTTTTTTTCCAAACATGAGACTGCTCACTTAAATCTCATTATTCAGAGGGGCACTAATGTATTTGTCCTCTTGCTCCCACTTCCTTTTCTATTCTGTTTAGAGCCTCTGTGCTGTCAAGAATGCAGTACAAATCATTTGACAAAATCTTTGGTTTCTTGTCAATTTCTCAAAATGGAAAAGCATTCATTTCTCAGAACAAGAATAGATCGAGGAATCTCGGAAGAACGTTTTTTTCTTCTGAGATTATGAGCCTGTAATCAAAACCACCAATGCTGACGCTGAAGATAAAAGCATGTCTAAAAAAGGCATGTATTCCTGCTTCTTTAATCTGCTCAAGAGTGGATTTGAAAACAAATCTGATTTTAGCAATGTTCCGAAGATGAAAAAAAGCAGCTCTAGAGATATTTTTTACGTGTTCATCGAAAGAGAGGTCAGGGTCGAGGGTGACGCTAAGGTTTCTCACATTCTTTTGGGATATGACTACACAACCGTCCAGGTTCATTGTGAGATCTCCCAACGGAGCTCTTTGTTTCTTAGGTCCTAAAATGAACAGTTAACTGTTTTTTCTGAGTTTAAAAGCCAAAAGTTATTAGTAATCCATTTCCTAATATCTGAGACGCAATTGCAAAAGGGTTTTTCTAATGTTCAATTAGCCTCTAAAATGATTAAACCTGGATTAGCAAACACAATGTGCCATTGGAACACAAGAGAGGTTGTTGCTGATTATGGGCCTCTGTATGCCTAAGTAGATATTCCATTATAAATCTGCCGTGTCAAGCTACAATATTCCTATACAACATCAACAATGTATACCTTTAATTTCTAACAATAACAAGAAGTGAGATATATTTCTCTCCTTCCAATCCATTGAGATTACAATAATTGTATTCTTGCATTGCTTGCGTTGTTGCTACTACTCTTGATCACATGGATAATTCATTGTTGAGAGAGGGTCTCCATCAACAAAAAGTGGAGACATGCAATGTGTAGGAGTCATTGCAGTGCTACACAATTGTGTACACTATTGTGCTACACTACGTATCTCTCTGTAGAGGGGTTAACAAGGTCCCTTTGACAGTGGAGCTCCTCAACTCTCTGTTGAAGGGTTACCAAGGTCCCTTTGACAGAAGAGCTCCTCAACTCTCTGTGGAGTGGTTACCAAGGTCCATCTAACAGTGGAGCTCCTCAACTCTCTGTGGAGTGGTTACCAAGGTCCCTCTGACAGTGGAGCTCCTCAACTCTCTGTGGAAGGGTTGCCATTGTCCCTCTAACAGTGGAGCTCCTCAACTCTCTGTGGAAGGGTTACCAAGGTCCCTCTGACAGTGGAGCTCCTCAAACCTGCAGCACTAGCCAGGTCAAGGTGGAGAGCCAATCTAGGCTAGGAAAAAAAAGTTGGATGAACAAAGCCAGAACAGTAACTCTGATCAGGAATATCTTGAAGAACATGAAAGGGTAAGGATAATTATGCTTGATGTGTCTGAAAACCTGGTCTGAGATGCAGACAAGTTTGCAGAACAAGTAGAGGGACGGCAGTCTATTGGCCCAGCTCATGTCTATGTCCAACACACTTCTGTGGGGTTAAAGAGAGAAGATGGCTGAGATGAAGAACATTGATGTAGAGATCAGGTCAAAAGAGCAGGGCTGAGATAAATATAGCCCTTTAGGTATCCACTTGTGTTCAGAGAAGACATGTACATACTTATTCCTAAGTTCCTTAATGTTTTTTAGTCATGTTCTGTTCAGATTTAATATTAATGCCTCCCCCTGTACTCCTATATATTTACTCTGATTCATTTTATTTAAATTGCATGACTGATGACTTTCAATAAAAACATGCATTTACTCCTACGTACTCTACATATTGAAACGTTGTCTTTGCTTTTTTAACTCAAGTACCCCCTGTTGATAGACCAAGTACCACTAGGGGTCATAGTATCCCATGTCATGGCAACCACTAATACAATGCATTCAAAGCGGTTCAAATCTAGCATCATACGCAAAAGGTACTGCCAGAATATGTTGTTAGAGCTATGCCTCCCTGATAGTGCCAGGACAGTAACAGACCCCAACAAGTTATTCGACACAGTGCAGAGAGCATGTATTCACCCCATGTTCTTAACCAATATATCACTATATATTTTTTTCTCAATAGCCCAGTTGATCCAGCCTTTATTTGTAAAATATCAAACTGACCAGCAAATACTACTTTACCTTTCTACAATGACTTTGACTGTGAAACACCTGCTTGAGAGATTCAGAACTGACGATGCATTGAGGAGAGTAAAAAACCCCTGTAAAACGGTTCTTTAAATATTTTGTATTTTGAGCTAATCACAAAGTTGCATTGATGATCAACATTGGATTCGTTGAAGAAAAACTCATAAGTTAGATAATGAAAAGAAGTTATCAGAAAGTGATGCTTGCACTATCAAAACTGAGATTACTGGTCAAGTCTATGGCTAAGCTGCTGGAGAAATGCCCTCTAAAGGTACCCTATGGTAAGAATATTGGGATGCTTGGACACTGAGCATCAAGTCCAGTTTGTAAAACAACTTAATCCAAGCCATTACAAGTGCTAGTCAAGTGAATGCAAACAAATGTGATCACATCATCTCTCAATTTAAATACTTGATGTCATGTCTGAGTTCAATGTTGCTAAATGAAGGTTAGAAAGCATCTGTACACAGCTGGCAAAGGAACTCTTCAAGGGGCTGTGGGAAGTATCAAAGAAGATTCTCTCATTGCCAGGCCTCTGTAGTGAGATAGTTTTCTTAGGATTTCAAATCTGTCTGTCACTATCTTGACATTTTGTCCTCTCTAGAGGTCATCCTTTATAGTAGAATCAGGTGCTTTATATAATGGATTCTGAAACCTTAGCTAAAAGAATGATGAATAGAAACCACAGTTTGAAAGCTTCCAAGAGTATATTTGTGAAATTGTGTGAATAAATATAAAGTGGTTTTCTATTGAGATACACTAAGTAGAATACAACAGGTAGGCTGTTTTACATAAAATGTGAATATCCCCAGAGGTTCACAACAACCAATAGTTGTTTATGGTATGAAAATATAACATAATAAACAGAATATCAAATTCTTTCTTTCAAAAACTCGGGCCAAGCCAAGATTAGATTTTATTCTGGGCCTAGACATATCCGAAAAAAAATGTAATCTTGAAATCTTGTGTTTTTGTGGAGGAGATTGGAAGGCTTTTACTTTACAGAAATAAACAACGTCAAGCCATTCATTGCAGCAGACGGTCCCTTACAACGTAGAAAAAAACTTAACCTTTGTCATGTCTCTCTGTGCTTGTGTCCTGCCCAACTACAACATCCCAAAGGTGCCAATACCGTTCTTGCTTGTTTTTCCTCTTTGTTTAACAACCATCTCCCATTCATTCCCAAATTCAGTTTTAGGTGGTTTGTCTTGCATTTCGGGTGTAGAGAAGTATACACATTTTAGCAGATGTCCAGATGTTTGCTGTTTAGCTTGAACTAGCTAAAGTGCTCTTCCACTTACGCTGATGTATCAGCAGGTAACAAATCAGAGGTGAGTACATCTGTACTAGTGGTAACTGCCCACCCAACTTCCTCACTCCCCCCTCGCCCATGCTGGAGTCATCTGTGTGCAAAATCAGAATTACCAATAGGAAGGGATTTTGCATTGTCATCATTGCATGTTAATAGGAGGGACGATCTTTGATTTAGTTTACAGTGAAGTTGAGACAAAGTGGGAAGAAACAAGCTAATACCGGTCAATTGCATGTTACCCTTAAAGGTCTATTTGGGACCCCAAAATCTGTCTGGCAAAACCTTGACCTTTTGACCTCTCAGGAGGTCATCCTTTGTTTTAGAATGATGTTCTTTACATTTTGGACTCTGAAAACCCATAACTTGAAGAAGGATGAATAGTTAACATTGTTTGAGAAGACTTAATACGTTTATGAGTAACAATGGGTGAAGAGAATATAAAAAACATATGTTGACATGTAGTTGCTTTTATTGAGAAGCTCAAAGTATTCTCCAACAGGTAAGGCTGATTATGTCACATATGGACATCCCCAGGGGTTCAGAACCACAAACAAAAATGTATTGTTTAAAAATGTAACATAATATACAAGTAATCTGCATTATTGCTTCTGAAAATCAGAAAATTGTACAATATCGACCAAAATTGAAAATGTTTGATCCCTATATCAGTGTGATGGATCATTTAATCCAAAATTCAAAAATGAGATTAAATTCAGATCAGATCAGATTAACCCCTGAAAAAATGTTTAACTATCTTTAAGTAATCTGAAGATATGAATAGAAACGTAAAAATCGCAATGATTTTGAAACAAATATGCGTCATACGATTTAGGAGGGTTTTAATAGAAAAACAGCTATTTTGCATTGCACCTACACAAGGTAATATGTAACAGTACAATATGTACAATATGTAATATGTAATCAGAAATCAGTCATCAGAATCAGAAAGAGCTTTATTGCCAAGTGCTTTTCACAACAAACAAGACATTTATTTGGCAAAAAATGCATACAAAAGAAATAAAAACAAATGAAAACAGTAGACGGCGAGCAAAAGTGTAACATGACTTTATCAGTTATTTAAAACAAAGCGGGTGAATACTGTCATGGTAGATAGATAAATTAGCCAACTGCAAACTGGTGTTGTAGATGCTCTGCTCAGGGAACAGCTGCAGTCTCTTCTCCTTGGATTAGGATCGGCTGGAAGGTGAGGTGTGAGTGTGGACACTTGTGGACACCTGAGCCAATCCACTGCAATGGATTTGGGAGTGACATTATCTTGGTCAAGTCCTCCTTTCTTCAACACCCAATAGAGATTGTCCTTGAAGAAGTGGGCATCTCCTAGAAGGTATCAAAATCAAATACTTGATTTTAATTTATATTTGGATGGAAAATGGCAGAGTTGAGTTTGGCTCACTCGTTTTAACCTAAAATGAGAGCGCCCATGTCACAGTGTTGTAGTGGGGTGGAACCATACGCAGACATACTTGTATAAAGAAAGGTGATTTAATCCAATAAACAGGTACAAACTAACATGAAACGGTAAACGTAAATGAAAGGATTAACTAACAAAACGAAGTACACATAACAGGTAGCGTATACACTGAACATTGAATTAAATGAAGATAAACCGTGAGCTGTTGCATTTCAAACAAACAAACAAACAATAAACCACACCGGGTGTGGTGACAAACTAACCTAAGTAGGCTCCCCAATCAGAGTCAACTGAATGAAGCTGCTCTGACTGGGGAGCCCACAGCGGCATAAAGAGGGCTAGAGGCCTCACTTTTAGGCTTGCCCTGAAACGGCCAGGGGCTCGCAGCCAGGGCATGACAGCCCACCAAGGTGTCCATGCAAAATTCTTCCGTGTCAGGTCTCACATGTCTCAAGAAAGTCTGCCTGTCTTGTAGAACAACCCCTTAACTATCCCAATATTCAACACAGTGGCCACATTAATCTCATTAAGGCTCAAGTCATCTCAAGGTCTCACCTTCTCCCCAGCTGATAATGTCATCCGGCTCCGTGGGCACCCCTCCCCAGAGGGAGGCTGCCCTGGGATAGCCCCCCTCTAGCTTTCTCGCTTCCTGCTTGTTGCCCTCGTCAAACCTCCAGAATTCACCCACGCTGAACAGGTAGGTCTTCCCATTGTGGGCCCAAACGAAAGCAGCTTCCACTCTCTCCACCTGCCGGCCATCTTTGGTCCTCATCCCCCATTCAGCCAGAGGCCGGGGGTAATCTGGGAGGGCAATAGTGTCTTTGAACACCCAGTACTGAGCACCTGCAAAGGCACAGAAAACCTTTTTTTTAGCATAACACAACTACATTCATCAGCATATTAGCCGTTGTAGAATGGAAGATTATTGATGTTTTGAACTTGGCCCATGTTCACTGAGTACTCAATAGAAGTCTAACGGACTGAAATAAGGACTGACTGTGTGGCGCACATAGTACTAAGTCACAATTGTGTTTTACATTTTAGTCTCTTGTGTCAATTAAGGATGGACAAGTGTCAGGTGAAGTTCCAGGGGATTCATCCAGAGGGTTTATTCCTTAGCAACTAAGCCGCATCAGCTTGTAAGCTCTGGGGTTTTTAGTAACTGTCCCAACTGTCCCCGCAATGCAACGATATATACACTCTTGCAAAGCTACATTATATATACGCATGCAATGCTACAGTACATATACGCATGCAATGCAACAGTACATATACGCATGCAATGCTACAGTACATATACGCATGCAATGCTACAGTACATATACGCATGCAATGCTACAGTACATATACGCATATACAGCACTCACACCTGCGCATGCTCTCCCTAATCACAGGTGCAATGACCATTGGGCTGGAGGTTTTGTTTAGATCAATATTATTCAACATGTTAATTTACTAATTATGCAAAAGACCCAATTGCATTCTATACATTATATTATCATGAAAATACAGTTGGGTAACAAACCTGCCACTGAGGGACAACAGACTGATTTTGGATGGTCGTGTTTTGAATTAATTTTTTTAAAGCTGAGGCTGAGTTTGTGTAGTCTCTTTCTAACAGTTTCTAGCAGACACTTTTCACCCATCCCGGAGTCACCATCATTAGCCTCATAAAAAATCTTTAATTGATATGATACGATTTAGGTCAAACTATTTCTTTAAGGCAAATCTCTTTGAAGTGACAAATTCTTGGCAAAACATTTCTGTTGACTGCACTAATTAAAGGGATCAGGTAACTAACTCAGCCAACTAAGACTAGGTCTCATTTAGTGCTCCTTTCCCACCGATGAAGAAGATGATGCGGCTGTCTCTCTTCCTCTCATATACTGCATCAATCTTGTTGGTTCCACTGGGAAGCCCAATCCAGAAGTTTGTAATCAGGGCTGGGTTATGAGAGACCAGAGAACCAGTTCTCTGAATCCTCCAGAAATGTGGACCTGACAAGAACAAACAAATAATAAGTCTATGTAAAAACATCAATGATGTACAGTCAAAAGAAAATCCACATTTCATTGTGGTATAAAATGAACTGAAAATATTAGTGGCACTGATCGATACAAAATGTCATACATAATGTCAAAATCAAAAATGTAGTCTAAAAGCCAGACATCACTAGCGCAGTCTTGTGATTAAATCTAATTTAATTGCATGTTTTAACACAATGAAATGTAGAAAGGTGGATGAGCATGAATACGTTTGATCCACTATAAATAAACCTTAGATTGCTTGTGCTTGATACTGCCTTTCAAGAGGCTTTGAAGCCATAGTTGACGTTATTACTTTGAACATTATTCACATAACATTGTGAACACTGTGAACTTTATTTGATGCTGTCATTTGGTGAATGGGGATCTCTGGGACATAACTGTTTCCACGTAGAGGCCCCCTGTTTCACTTTGTGGATAGACTACATAGCCACATTGCAGCAGGTCTTTCAAGAACCAAAGGTTTTTTGATATAATGAACAGCATTAGTTCCAGAACCTAGGATGAGTCCCAGATACACAGGGGTTAACATATTTAGGATTTCAGAAGGGAAGAAACTGATAACTCTACATTCCAAATGTAACATACAATATGGAACAAAACTTCTGACAAATTAGACAAAAGAATTGTGTTCTGGTTTAACAGAGATCACAGCAGGTTTCCAAACAAAATAAACTAATAATAAACGTAATAAACTTTCAAGAAAGCTAGGATTTATGTCACAATGAAAATGGCTGAGAATGTAGATAATTAAAGTAAGCATACATTTCGGTAATGGAGTAAGGACATTTTTGTTGCTGCTGTCACTGGCTGCTGTTTCTATTCTCTTACCTTTAAAAAAGAAGGCTTCTCCTCTGATATTTGCAACAGCATCAAAACCACCCTCACAGCGATCCTGGAAAGAGGGGTCCGAACTACTCATTGAAGGAGAAAAGGGAAGCATGAGTAAAGACACTGTACTGCCACCCTGAATATTGAGTGTTAATTATGTTAAATAAAGAACACGGTATATCTGATAATAATTAATTCTGGTTGTGTCCATACTGTACATCAGTGAATTGAATCTCTGAGGTATGGCTTAATATTCTTAAACTGCTTCTGGCTTCACTCACTGTTTAGTCGGCCTCGGAGGGGGAGGATTGGGCATGCTAGGTTGACTGGAAGTTGTTTTGCCACCACCAGGTTGCACTGGCTTGCTCTCCTTCCACCCTGGGGAGAGAAAAGGTGAATTGTACTTTAATTTCCTTGATTCCTACATTCCTCAATTCAATGCGGTTTGAGTTAGAGATTAGTAAAAAAAGGATACAAATAACTAAGGACATATAACTAAGATTCTTTCTAAGAGAAACGTATCAAATGGTTTAATACAGCAGGAGATATGTCACAGCTGTTTATTCTGAAAGCAGAAAGAAAGAGTGGCTTGGGTTAGGCAAATAGAGATGGTGTAAATAGCATCTGTGGAAAGCTATGGCACATGACTGACCAGAAAACCTACTCAGAATTATGGCTTTATTGGATTATGGTTAATGTTATTGTGTTAGGGATGACGTTTTGAAAACCCAGATCTACAAATGTTCTTCATTTTGTAGTTATAAAAAGCAAGCAATATGATAACTAAGTATTAGTGATGAGCATTCTAAAGCCCTGCAGTGAGCTGATTTATTCAGTACAATCTTTAAATGATTTAGATTTCATAAATCTTTGTGTCCAACTCTGTCTCATAATGGGACCTTACCATTTGCTGTATTATCACTCAGTGTACGGTTTCCAGCATAGAGCACACACAAAATGTTACGTTAACACATTTAACCTGATTATTTATTTGTGTTCAAATAGTGTTCCTGTCACTGTTCTGTCATTTTGCTGTTTATTTTTCTACAACTTGCACGTAAAATGCCTTTCACACACACAAATATATTGATATAGACCTGCATCAGAATTATGTTTAATTACATTAAAAATATTTACTTAGAGACTAGAGATTTTTTACGAATTACACATTTTATTTTCATTAGGAGTGCATAATTAAGAATAGGTTTGTTAATTTATACAGTGGAGGATTTTTTTTAATCACCTGCTGATTTTGTACGTGTCATGGTTGCGGTGTGGAGTAGAACCAAATGCAGACATTTTTAAAGTAAATGGTGATTTAATCCAATAACACGAAAACAAACTACACAGACTGTACACGTAAAGGAAAGGACCTAACCAACATAAAACGAAGTACAAAGAAACATGTAGCGTATTCACTGAAATGGAATAAAACAAAGGACAAACCGTGAAGTTGCCAGAAACACAAACAATCAACCACACCTAGTGTGGCTGTAGCCTAGCCTAAGTAGGCTCCCAATCAGAGTCAACTGAACACAGCTGCTGTGACTGGGGAGCCCACAGCGGCATAGAGAGGGCTAGAGGCCTCTCTAGGTGGAATGCCCTGACTGCGAGCCCCAAAACATAGAGTAGGCTAGGGGCTCCAGGACATGACAGAGCCCCCCCCCAAAGTGCGGCTTCCAGGCCGCAAGAGTCGAACAAGGGGGGGAGGGTGGTAAACGGCAGCGGCTCCGCCGGGGGCGGCAGTGGCGGCGGCTCCGCAGGGGGCGGCTTGGCCGGGGGCGGCTCCGTAGGGGGTGGCTGCGGCGGTGGCTCC
>JACXGK010008196.1:0-23073 GCA_016801125.1 Novumbra hubbsi
CCCCGCCTCCCAGGCAGCAGCAGAATCAGTGTCCTCAATATTCTGTTCGTCCTGTATTGTGCTTCATTTGAGTTTCCTCTGTTTTTCTCAGCTGATGTATTATCCTGGGCGCTCGTCTCACTCGTGTGTGTGTGAGCACTTGTCCTGGCTGACTAGCGGCTGTATGGACCCTTGGCGGTGTGTTTCCCGTGGCACGAGGGGTTCCCCCGTAACCGACGGAACGTTCTAAGCTCCTGCGTTGCTGTGCATCGAATCACAACGCAAAAGTCACAAAGCACTTTATAGGAAAAACACATGGAAAAACACAATGAAGGTGCAGAGGTAAAAAAGACACACAGAGACGCTTCCACATGACATATTGAGGCGCGAAACGGAACAATTCTGACAAACTGGGGTTTACATTAATGAGGTATAAGGATCAGACACTTGGGAGCCATACTAGTTATGCTTTAGATTTCACGTTAGAAATTGATAATTTAATTATGTGTGTCTGTGATTGCCTCAAACCGTCCTTGAAGTGTTTATAACCTCCTTGGCAGGCAGAGAGAAGACCATTAAAAGGCTCCTACTGGCTCCAAGGACGTGGAAGCAAAATCAAATGGCAGTCTTTTGCACCATTCTAACGATGCTCATTGGTTCAATTATTTAAATGCCTTGTTTCGTTGCATTGCTCATCACACATTTCACTGTGTTTTATTTTCTACACACTGCAGTAAGCAGATCGTCAAATAAACAGATACATATCTTTCCACTACAATTGAACTCAGGCCTTCGAACAGCATGCGTCAAGACAACATTCCACCGCTTCCCCATTGTGGCCAAAGGATTAGATTGAAAGTGGCACTAGGAGAATTCCATCAAGTTGTCTGGTCAAGTAGCAGGCTTATTCTTATGTCTTCAAAACTGGCCCTGGAAGGCGACTCATAAAATCGCCAAAGCAAATAAAAATGACTAAACATCCCTGTAGGAGAACAGCCATTTTTTTTTTAGTATGTAGAATAACTGGATGACCAAACAGACTTTAATCATCTGTAGGTCTGTGGGTTGGTATGTCAGTTTACTGTCACACTCCTTGTTTATTCCCTCCCCCTCTCTCTTGTTCTTTCTCTATTGTGCATCATTGCCCAATTAGGGGCTGGCTGGATCCGATGAAAGCCAATTAGGGGCTGGCTGGATCCGATGAAAGCCAATTAGGGGCTGGCTGGATCCGATGAAAGCTGCTGGGGAAGATGCTCTCTGCTTGGAGGTCTGTTCTCCATATATCTTTGAGACAGACAGAGAATTAGTCTCCATTAGGACTCACGCAACCTACAGACCTGCAGAAAATTAACACAGATTATGGTGTGATGGTCTGCAAGTTACTCTGGATGAGAGTCGACTAAACGACTAAAATGTATAAAAAGACGTTGTGGGGCATTTCTCCCCCCATTTAATTGTGTTTCAGGCCTCACGCTGCTTTGCGAGTTCCCCGTCTTACACACTGTGTCTCCACAATCCTCACAAGACTTACCAAATTCCTCTTCTTCCACACCAGGACTCTATAGACCCTAAGCTGTTTAGTGAGCACCGCGTCTTCCAAACTGGGCCCTACAGACCTCACGCTGCATAGCAAGTTCCTAGTCCTCCACACTGGGCCTCTACAGACCCTCATGCTGCTTAACGAGCCGAGGTGGAGAGAGTACAGAGTGAAACTCCTCTGCTGGGTCTGACCGTGTTCACCGTTTTTATTATTTTTTAACTAGAACATGAATGGCCAGCTAAGGGCAGTTCACAACGAACCACGCGAGCGATGTAAGACATGTAAAGCGATCAATTAAGCTGACTACCGATTATAACGTCACCCTGTCTGGAGAGCATCAAGGGGCTGCGTTGGCTCTGGAACCAGTGTCTCTCTGTGGCCCCCTCTGTGGAACAGCTCCAGATGGTGCCTTGGCCCCGGACAACCGCTGTGAGGGGCTCCGGCACTACTGCGCCCTCGCGCCCTCGCCCACACACGGGGGGCCGCTCATCCCCATAGCACCCCCCTCAACCAGCCCCCAACCCGCATGGAGCCGATCACACCTATGGCATCGCCATATTCCATCCGGCGACACCCAGACTGTGAGGGGGCCCGGCCTTCAGGGGAACAGGCCACCAGCTACACACAGGCTCCAAAGAGTTCAAAGATTAAGATCACGTCTAAAGAGAAGCCTGGAGCTGAGCATCCTGCAGGAGAGCCTTGTGGTCTTGTAGGGGACATGCATGTGGTCCTTGGGAAGGGCCGAGGATGCAACACACACTCACGTTGAGTTATAAACCACCAAATCCAGGTACACTGTATGTTCCGTGTCACTGGAGGTAATGCAGAGACGGGGGGTTATCTGTAACGGCCACGTCCTGTCTATGAAACACAAAACACAAATGGCGTCCTGCGGGTCATGTGTCATGGGAGTGTGGTGACATTCAGCCAGACTGCTGCAGACTCAGTAATTAATTCATCGGATCGTGTCTTCACGGACCAACGACCAGGAGCCTACAAAAGACCTCCAGAATGTCACTGCCTTTCCTCTCGGCCCGGGCCCCCTGACAAGGCCGTGATAGAGATGCCCGCATGCATCGGAAGAAAGGTCATCTCCCAACACGACCACGGAGGCGACACCTGCCGATACACACACCGCTCTGCGCTTCCCCAAAGTTGGTGCCTTCTCTTGCTTGTTCCCGCCCAATCTCTCTCTTCTACACGCATGTGCATCTTCAAACCTCCCTGCAATCTCTCTCCGGGCCTCTCTCTCTCTCTCCCCCCAGCCTACATCTCAAACTCCGGGTTTCTCTCTGTCTCTTCCAGCCCTCCTCCCTCTTTGCCATTCCGCATGCCTTTCCCGACCTTTACCTTTCAGCCACGACAATAAATTATTTAGGCCGAGTATAGATCTACAAGCACTCAGCCGTAGTGCCCCGGGGAGCGGAGAGTGGCCCCCTGAAATGTTCTCGGAGAGACGGCAGGCGAGAAGGGAAGGCAGACGAGGGGAAAGGTCACCGCCACCCGCTGAGTCGTCCGTGATCGTTTCATTAGGCGGGCGAAGAAGCTCCACCGCTGCTGAGCACCGAGATACCTTGTGGGCCTCGCGATGGGGGGCGGGGAGACGGAGGAGACCGTCGGAGAGAAGGAGATGGGAGGATAGTGGAGGAGGAAGAGAAGAAGTGCGCGAGCGAGACGAAGGGAGGCAATTGCTTTGTCCACCGTCAGCATTACAGAGCCGTCTCTGACGGCTGAACCCTCGCATCAGATAGGCCGTGATTGTTTTTGTTAGATACAGTCTGTAATCTCACTTATCTCTCAGCAGGCCAGTAATTGAATACTTGTGGGACGTTCAAAGAAAGAGGTCCTATTGAAGCTCGGCTCTTTGTCTCAAGCGCCAGACGGACGGCAACATGACCCAACCGCAGGGGCACAGGGGATCGCCATGAGGTAAGGGTGTGTGGGTGTTGGAATACCGAGGAGAGCGACGCGCCCGCTACGACATGTACGATGAAATGCCCGCCAATCACGACAAATGCAGAGAGAGCTTTGCTATTTGGCCCGAAAAAGGGAGCCGTGAGAGGAAATGAAAACCCGGAATGCGTTTTTCTTCAGATTGGTACATTTTCCCCCCTGTTGTAAACGTGAATAAATTACAGTGAGAGAATTTTAAATATTGCAATATACTTCCCTTAGACATGGATTTATATATACCAAAGAAACTTGATGTGGTGACTCTTAACTAGAAAGGATAAAGAAATTCACAGGAAGCGCGTGACTCTGCCAGGCAGATTTCATTCAAAGGCTCCTAGTTCATGTTGCTTCCTTCCCCACGTTACCGGGCTGCATCGGAAAACAAGTGTTCAGGAGCAGAAGCCGGTGATTGTTTTTTGTTCCCAAGAGCGGTTTGTTTATTGCGGGTGTGTTATAACTCCCTCTAATGTCACTCCACCAGAAAACCTAGCTGGACTACGGACGGGTGTCAACGCCTGGGTTAAGATGAGCCAATGTGGGCCGCAGCAGGAGGTGCGGGGGGGGGGGTCTGTTAGCTTTATGTGCCTAGCTAGGACGTCTGCAGACCTGCTACCAGTGAACCACGCTTCAACCCTACTTCTCAGCTCGCCTCCTGCTCCTCCCCTAGCTCTTTTGTCTTTCCGTTTTCCCACTCTTCACTTAATTGACAGCGGTATCGTTTCGTACAAACTGTTCTATGTAAAAATGTCTCGTTGATTACGTTGCCATATTATTGTGTGAGGGGTGTCGGGTCAGTTCTCATCCCACTGTAAATCCCGGTACCTAAATATTCCTTGTCTCCTTGCTCTTGTTTGAACTTAGGAGGACATGAGGTGTTGGACCGCAACTCCGGAGTTCTAGATGCAAGCTACTTGTTGCTGTCCTTGTTAGAAAAGCCCTCCTGGATGTGTTGCAGATCAAGACGATACCTGATGATAGCCAGAGGAGCATTGGTCACCCCTCCGAGCCTGGTCACCCCTCCGAGCCTGCTCACCCCTCCGAGCCTGGTCACCCCTCCGAGCCTGCTCACCCCTCCGAGCCTGGTCACCCCTTCGAGCCTGGTCACCCCTCCGAGCCTGGTCACCCCTTCGAGCCTGGTCACCCCTTCGAGCCTGGTCACCCCATCTACATTTCTCCCTGACGTTCCTAGACACTGTGTTTCAACACTTGTTGCTTACTTTGGGTTTTCAGGCTGGGTGTTTTGAAGAAGCACTTAGTGACAACTGCTGATGTAAAAAGGCCTTTGTAAATAAAGTTGATTGATTACAGGAGCAGCAAACCATGTTAAAATCAAAATGCCAAAACATAGAGCAATACTAAACCGTTTTAAACATTATTCTCAAAATGTTCCTGTGCTATTTATTTATTCAGCACTCATTCTGGGTGTTGTAATCCGTCCTGGTATTAGAGCGTGACACCATCACACTGCTGCCTGTTCCTCTGTGAGATTTACACAATAGGAAACAATCCAGGCAGAATTGAAGTCATGCAGAGGTCAGTGAGTCTCTCGTGAGCGGAATATCAAAGCAGCTCCCGACTGCAGGGAGGCAGAGAGGAACTGGCCTCTACATAATATGCGTGTCACACAGCAATACACGCGAACACACACACACAAGCTTTGGGCGTCAGCTCATTAATGAGTAATAATCAATAACCACTGCTAGGATATTATGGGGCTCGAACAATCTGTAAAATATCCTAGCCTTTGAAATAAGGTCTGTATTTAGCCAGATCTTCTATTCAGGCAGCATTTTAAAGTTCCTTTACTGCTCTGAAAATATTTGAAAGGTTATTTTCTGTTCTGACAATTTTTTTTAAAGGTTCTGTTCTGCTCATAATTTTTTTTTTAACTGTTCTGTTCTGCTCAGACAGCATTTTAGAGGTTTCTCACTTAACAATACTGTATATGGTTTAAATGAAAAGAATACATTGACTAAATATATTCACCGACTCCAATGTACAGACACATGCAGCAGGTTTAGTTTGAGTGAGAGATACAGTATTCAGCGCAGAAGATTGTTCTGGAAAAGGCACCAGAGCTAGAACACCATGCCAGGGGAAATGTCTTCACATTCTTAGGCCTCCCATAATACTGTGTGACACACAACAGGGACGTTTAAAAACCCAAATCAGAAGAGGTAATGCCAGGAGATATTATTCTCTCAGAATAGTACAAAAACATTCATGCCCTTTGATGTTTACCAATCTCATTGATGTACCACGCAGCATCGAGCTCAAAGAAAGATAGGGCAAGAATCACGTCTGTTTTCTTTTTGCTCTTTTTTGCTTTCTTTCTTCTTTGCATTCAACAACAACAAGCTCATTAGAGTAAGAGTAAACTGACATGGCACCCTGGCTTCTCCTCCCTCTCTCTCTCTAGTTGCACATCATTAAGCAGCTGCACTGTGGCTCAAAGGTACCATAGCTAGTCTTGGTCCCGTCTCAGGGTGTCTCGCCTGGCAGTGTGGTGACGAGTGTCAATCCTTCACCCCAAATATGCCTCATTAATAGTTCAGTCGAACCACCTTTCTGTTTTCGACCCCCCCCCCCCCCTTCCCCCGCTTTTCTGAGCTAATGAGCTGGCGGTTCCCTCTCCTCTGCTCCCCCAGTTACATCTCAAAGGGAGACGGATATGATTTTTCTTTAACCCAAAGGCCAACTTAATCAGCTGAATTAATGACTTCATCACCGTTATTAGGCCCGCGGGCCATGCAACACATTTCCCCAATACCCTGCGTTCTGCCGCTTCCCTTCGCCTAAATGATGTTACGTTTTGAAATGGAACGAGGGAGTGAAAGACGGGGGGGCGGGGGGATGTGAAATGTTTCAAGGATATGATGATTCCGTTATTGCAGTCCTAATGAGCAATCTTACACTGAGCTGTCACCGTTGGCTTCAGAGTTCTGTGTCATCAGGAAGAAAGTATTGATTAAATTACCGCGATTTTTTTTTTTTTGGTCTCTTTAGAAAATATTGATGTAATAAATCATTGTAATTCATGAGCCTGTACCATCCTGGGGAAAAGTAATCTTCATTGTAGTCGGGATTTTTTAAGCACATAATTAAGTGTGCTTACCCTATGAATGTCAGTTCACCCCCCTCTTTCTCTTTCATTCTTTCCCCTCATTTTCTCTCTCCATCTCCCGTTCTGCTATTCTCTGTTTGTCCTTCTGAGTTGGAAAACTCTTTGTTATCGTATTTTAAAAATCCATTATTTTCACTACAGTTTTTATGTTTTAGTAAAATTCGCAGAAAACAAAAACACGCATTCCACGGCCTAATTAAATCGTTTTTTTCATGGAAAATGTTAATTGGAGAATGTTAATAGGATTCCGTCAAAATAATTGCCTTTCTATGTACTGATGTCTGTATCTCTGTCTCTCCCCAATCACAACATTATATCATTCATAACCCACTTATTGGGTATTACACATTTTAAATAGGCAGCCGTTAAACCACGTGAGATGGTAAAACAGCCCGTTGGTTGGTATTTAACCGGGCTGACATAAGCTTTATTGTTTCCCCTGTCTCTTTAAAATAGTTGTTTGGAACGTCGATATCCATGT
Source organism: Novumbra hubbsi (assembly GCA_016801125.1). Taxonomy (NCBI): domain Eukaryota; kingdom Metazoa; phylum Chordata; class Actinopteri; order Esociformes; family Umbridae; genus Novumbra; species Novumbra hubbsi. The sequence continues at coordinate 7,078 of JACXGK010008196.1, forward strand.
CAGCGCCATCGTTACATGACTTCCACTGGAAACATTTTTAATTTGCATTGCACAGGAATCTGTTAAAGGCAGACAAATGTGCATTTCTATGGAAACCAATAAGAGATAAAGCAATTGTATTGTGTTGCTGGAATTTAGTGGAAGGCAAATTATTTTAATATACATACTTTAAGGGTTAATTAAAATATGACACATATCAGGCTAAGATTAGCTTGCAGGTGCTGGATGAGTCTTGATATTCAATTAACTGTTTTGCCAATTGACACTTTTTCACATTACTTTAATTAAACTGTTCAAATTATCCTTTGTACAACACACATAAAGTTAATAATTCAATTTCTCTAGTTGTAGAATAAAAAATAAAAACACTGAAAACATACACACAAAAAATAAGACATACATGTACATAAATAATTTTGATTTTGTGCAATGCCGAAACACATTCACTCAGGCCAGATTGATAATACTAGTCTGTGAAAATGCTGAATGCAGTTGAGGAGTAACCGCCTGCTGAATAAATAAGGTTCACATACAGAAGACTAATGAACAGGTTGCCATTCTGAACAATCTGCCCTCCTCAGAGCAGCTAGACAGTATGTACATTCAACCCAGGGGCCTTTTTACGCTACCTTCAATTCACCAAAATGGATAAAAATAAGGAAAATGATTCCTGTGCAGTATAAAGTTGGAAAACCCTTGCTACTTTCTCACATAAGCCCTGTCTCTGGGTGTTACTGTGTGAAGAGCAATCAGTGGCATAAAAAACAGATTCCTTTATGGACTTTGTCCAAGTTTATGCCTTGTTAATTACAGATTTCTTTGGGTGCCAATGTCGTTGCTGTAACTGCAACATCATACAAAGTAACGTGTTAGACTGATTAGTCTGTAGCAGCTGATTGCTGAAACATCAGCAGCCATTTAACTTTTTAACTATTTTCTTTTCTGTCTGAGAGCAAACCGCAGATAGCTGCGGGGACAGCTCAAGCCGGGGCAGGACACACAAAACAGGGACTGTTTCTGACAAAACAAGGCTGCTGGTCACCTGAAACAAAAAACAACGGTCGGTCAAATGTTTACATTGAGTAGGAAGACATGCTGTTTGTGCCTCGTCACACCTGTGAGAAGCATGGGTGGAATAAAATAGCAAGTGGCCTAATACCTTATTTAGATTTGTGCTGATGTATAAATGTTATTTCGGCTACCATATGAATATCACAAGATTCCAAACCCAATCCCTACTCTTTTGTAGTTAAGTGCAATGTTAAGTAAATTATTATGTAACAGTAGGCACATTCTCTCAAAGTAAAAAACAAAGTATCCCAAAGTTTGCCATCTTTAGTGGAACAATTAATATGTTTATTTATTTAGACCCCTTTCAGGACCTAGTACAGATAGTGAACATACATCAGGCTGAGTTAGGGAGTGCTACATATGACCCAGTTTTGCTATGGATGGGCTCCATTACAGATATGTTACCTGTGACTGTTGGCATAACAGAGATGACCAAGCGGTTACTGTCTACTGGGGTCATACAGACTACATAAGCGATTTACATTCGAACTTACAAAGCAAGCACCCAGCACAAAATGGCGTCAGACTGACCGCAAATCAGGTCGTCCACAGAACAACCAGAGACCACACGAATGCTGATCCCAACAACATGCTCCGTGCTGTAGATCACCCAGAACACCCCGGGGGAGAGCGATAGAGTCGAGAGTGGTCGAGAGCAGCCTAGAGCGATGGATTCAGGAGTAGCGCGGCCGAGCGAGACCGGAATCGTGACTGAACAACAAACACCAACTCAGGTACAATCCAAACTCTTTCCCGGTTAAACTTGCCATTACACCTGAACGCCAACATCCCGTGTCAGCTCGGCGCTGAGTGGGAGGTGTTGTGTGCTGTTGTTGCCATCTTATCTAGAGACGGCACGCTTTCCCGCTCGGCTAGCACGAGTCCTCCCTGAGGACCTATTAGACAATTACACCTGAGTCTCTGCTGCAGCTGTTTAATATGGGGTGAAAAATACCTGTTTCCCACATCAAACACTTCCTCTCGGGAACATCCTTGCTTCCTGTGCTGGAGTAGAGGACAGAGGAGCTGTGCATCTTTTGGGGGGAATTATTCATGAGCCCTGTCTCCCACGTCTTCCAACCTTGCCTTCCGCTGTCTCCTCGTCTCTCCCCCGTGCCTCCCCATCGTCCCGTAATCCCCAGTCTGCGCGCACGCAGCCCCCTCCCCACCCCTTCCCCCGTCTGATCCGCGTGTTCAACAACTCTGGAGAGTAAATCACTAATTAGCCGGCGTGCAGAATAGAATTAATTGGCCGTCCTACAGGCCCGTCAAACTTTAGGATGATGTCAGCCTCTCCTCTGCTTCGCTACGAACGCGGAGAGAACAATGTACCTCAGCGTCACCGCGTCAAGAGTGCAGCGTACATCCGCGGACAATAACGTGCGTGCATCCAACTGAGCAATGCGTGCGTGATAAGGTCTTTGATTTAATCCTGGACTAAAAAAATCGTAATTCAACTCATGAAATATAGCTAGTTTTGACAGACACTATCCGGGTCCACTATGGCACCCAGCTCTATATAGTAGCCCCGCACCCCTGAAAGATACACGTCGCCAATGTTATTGTCGTAATTATTTCATTACATTTAAATCAAATCCACATGACTAATTCTGCGTTTAAGGGAAATATCACCCTTTTTTTCCACGAGTCTTATTTATTCTATTCTATGTAGCCAGGTAGAGGCTGTAAGCAGCGTTTCTACCCTGAAGCGAATCCATTGGAAATTTAAAGTCCTTATGAGATTCATCTTTTCTAGCAAATCCCATGAATGGCTGATTGGTTTTCAACAGGTTGAGCTGGAGGGCGAAATGTCACATAATTTTTCTAGTGCATTATGGGCCAAGACTGGTGCATCCCTGCCGACCTGTTGGAGGTGGAACTGGGCCGTTTTTCTGTGTCTGTGTAAAAACATACCGTCTCAATGCTTCACGCCCGCATAACAACATAAAAACAATAAGGCACGCGACGCATTCATTAGGATGCTCCATTATGATAAATGTTTGCCAGGGGGAACGGGAGTACATTATTAATATTTCATATTAAAATAATGAAATTCTGTATCTGTAAAATGGCACGTCTACATTAGAGAGTGTTTGGTTTCCGTTTTCCTTTCCTATTTCCTCTCTCCTTCTCAGGTTTCAGTTGTTGTTCTCACCACCCCACCACACCCCACGGCTTTGATAGTCTGATTGGGTGGCGCCCCGCGTCAGACTGTGGAGACACAGGAAACAACTGTTAATTAGAGAGTTGACAGGTTCCTCCTGTACTCCGATGCCAAACCGACCTCTTTCCCTATATAGTGCACAATTATTTTTTTTACCAGAACCCAACGGACCCTAGTCTAGAGTAGTGCACTAAATAGGGACTAGGGTGTCATTTGTGACTTCCAAATATAAGAGTTGGCACTAGGCAGTGCGTGTCTTAGCGGTGTGGAGTGACCGTCTGCAAATGGACTTCTGTTCCACGTGGCAGCGTCCACGACGGTTCCTACTGGGCTGCATCTGAATCTCCCAGGCTGGTTGGCGCGTTTGCTATGCTCGGTTATCAGAGCGTGTTCTCATTTGAGCTGGGTTCAAATCGTTCAGCGCACTCTAGTCTATGTAGGTAGTCCAGCTGTAATGTCAGTGCGCGCGCACTAGGATGACTGCGTCCATTCTGGGTGACCTGTTCAGTGGACACTAGTATCGGCTGGGGTCAAATGCTACTCTTGAGATTTCTGGTGTGAAATCAGATGGCATCCCGTTGCCTTTGAACTTGACTCCACTCTGTTCTGTTGTAATGGGTTTTGTTCTGATATACTTGGTTCCATTTTCTATTTTCTGTTATGCGCCGTGTTCAGTTCAGCTGTGTTCTACTCTGTTGTGTTCTATGTTCTTTTCTGCCTTACTCTGCTTTGTTGCGTTTGCCTGTGTTCTGTTCTGTTCTCTTGTGTTCTGTTGTAATATGTTTCGTTCTAATCTGTTCTCCTGTGTTCTGATCTGTTCTGATGTGTTCTGTTGTAATATGTTAAGTTCTAATCTGTTCTGTTGTGTTCCGGTCTGTTTTGTTTTGTATTTGGCAGAGTGCCTGCTGGCTGTGATGGTGATGAGTGAAGCTCGCTGTGTTGCTTTGGGCTCATTAACAGCAATATAAACACCCATTACTGTGATCGCATAATTAATCCGTTTAAAAATGCTGCATGCTTAAAAAGGACCAGAAAATATTCCAAAGATAACACTTTTACAAAACTATTGTTGACATAATTAGCAATTTAATGTAACGATAATACCACCAAAATAATAAAACACAGTTTCATTTATTTTAATATAATTCAGTGTGTTTTCTACCAAAGTTTATATTTTTATAATTTAGTTGTCTTTGAAGGTTTCTCTGCTTGCTCTGTTCCTCTCCCTCGCTCGTTCTCTCCCACTAACACAAACACTCAAGATAATGTCACTCTAACCCCGGACAGTGTACTTTGCATCACGACGGTTTCTACATGTCTTATCTTGGCCTGAATGGCGGCTGTGTTTTGACGTCTGTTTATATTGCAGAACAGAACATTTTGGTCCGCTGGACTGTCGCGTTCCATCAATCATAGTAAATAGTGAACAGAGATACAGGAGATGGATTATTAGTGGTTGGAGGCAATTGCAGCTAAGACCTTTGTACTTTGCTTAATTCTACTACCTGTAGGCCTAGGCTATATAATCACTGATCCATCGCCGTTTTTTTCGATTGTCAATCACAATGGTGATCTTCATAGCAGACTTGCCAAAATAATTTGCCAAAACTGAACTATAATTGTTATTATTCGCGTAAACCTACATCAATTGTTAGGGGTATAGCTTCCAGTAGAAGGATACTTTGGGTTAATGGAAATAATGGAATCACCCTCCCCCAATACACACACACACACAACAATTTAACCCCGAATTAAACTCCAATACTTCACATGAAATCTCCTGAGACCCACAAGGCAGGATAATATGAAGTGTGTAGGGAAAAAGCGGGAGGGAGACGCGTGTGTATCACGGTGTATCCAGGAGAAAGAAATATAGCACTTTATCGCCATCTGCTGGTCAAATAAAACCGCAACCTGTAGGTTATTGAATCACCGCCAGGGCACGTCGTTCATCCATCACAGAAAAACGCACGCTGCGCACTGCTGACGTGACGTCACCATTGATGGCCACGGTGCTAGATAGCAACACTCGAAAGTCTAACTTTAGTAAAGCCACACCGACATCTCTCTATCTACATGATTTGTTGTCTGTTTACGTTTTCTTTCGTTCTGGCTTTGATGAAAACGTGTCGCGTTCAATCCACTGTGACTTTCGTAAGTTCTTCGAAGTTAAACTGTTTTAATTCCTTTGATTGCTGACTGTAACTAGCTAGCTAGCTAGTTGATAAACTTGTTGTTTCCTCCTTCTGTCTATTTATGAAGGATGCTGGATAGCTAGCTAGCGTTAACAACAATTGCTTTTGAAATGTGTTACTACTGTTATATGTCAACTTTTGTAGTATGTGTATAGTTGTTTGCCATTTCTTTCAATTATATGATAAGGCACAGGTAAGTAATACAAATCTAGCGCGTTAGCTCCCTCGCTAAAGTGCTAACGCTTTTGCTATCGGTACATGTTGTTGGTTTGTTATGTAAATAATACAAGTTGGGTAATTAGAAGGTTCGCTTCTCCGTTGATGTATTATATTACTGTGTTTGAATTGTGCCACGAAACGTTAGAGCAGAAACAGTTTTCTAGTTTGCTAGCTAGCCATGCAACTGGTTGTCTGACTTGGTTTTGGCGTGAACCTTGAAATCTCGAACTGAGTGTCGAACGCGTAGACGTGTGGACACGGTCATTGGTTTTTGTATATTTTGATTTTATGTAATGTCTACTACCATTCCAACAAGTAAAATTACTATTTGGCAAATCAAGGTGATTGTGATATCTGTTTATTGACAAGTTCGTAGTGACTCGCGGTTTTCCGATATCTTCCCAAATTGCTTGCCGTTATTTACAAGTTAATGGGTTTCATGGAGACGTGACTGGTAGCTGCTACACGGATTGCAATTGCTTAGCTGGTAGTATAGCCAGCATAAAGAGAGTGGTTGACGTCCGTACGATCGTCATACTCCGATTTTTACCAAAAGAAGTGTGAAGGACACATGGAGTGTCAGTGGGGAGATTTGTGAGGATCACCTGCTTCAAGCTTCTAATTCTCCAGAAGGGTGCCAATAGTGTTGGCGGGGGGAAGGCCAACCTTTGTGGCTCTAGACTTTAGACTTGAATGTTAAATGTTTTTGTATTTCAGGTGCTCCTGTCAGTCACTTCCACGTGAGGTAACCTGAATAGGTGGGAGGACACATCCCACCGGACCTGCCTGGAGGACTGGACCCGCCCCAGAGCTGACTAAACTCACCCGTAGGACAGAGCCCGGAACTGGAGCTGACAACTCAACCGGACCGCGCCTGGAGGACAGAGCCTTGCCCCGATCACACAGGCCCAAAGTTGTTGCAGCAATCCAGGTGAGAACCACAAAGATTCAAAATGTTGTCTAGTTTTTGCCTGTTGAATGTTGTTTCTCCCAAAATGGCTCCTGTGATCATTCTGAATCAGGCAAACACGTTTCCCTGTGCTTCATCTGTATATTCAGTTCTCTTTAAATAGCAAACCTGTTGCTATGCATGCAGAGATGGATCATCCAATCAGCCTGTGTGCGAGCTATTGACTTTAAGGTGTTTGTTGACTGTCATCTGCTCCCACAAACCTTGGTTTCTTGCATTTAAATTGTGTTTTTTTGTGGTGGGCTTTGAAGATGGTTATGCAGCTATGCTACTGTAGAAACTTTTTCAAAGAAGAATGGTCAAATATTGTTTTGTTTGACTAATATTGTATTAGCCATACAATGTTTTTACAATATAATAAGTATTTTTCCTGAAAAGTGTGTAATAACTTGGCTTAATTACCCTATATTTAACACCAACCACTGATCCTTTAATAACCTCAGTCCTCCATGTCTAACACCAACCACTGATCCTTTGATAACCTCATTACTCCATGTCTAACACCAACCACTGATCCTTTGATAACCTCATTACTCCATGTCTAACACCAACCACTGATCCTTTGATAACCTCATTACTCCATGTCTAACACCAACCACTGATCCTTTGATAACCTCATTACTCCAAGTCTAACACCAACCACTGATCCTTTGATTACCTCATTACTCCAAGTCTAACACCAACCACTGTTCCTCTTATTACGTCATCACATATTTAATACCTACTATTGATCGTCATCACCATAGAGACATTACTTGAAATTTTGATAATAACAACATGAAGTTCACAGTGAACTTGCAACATTGTTTTAACTGGCACAAGTGAGGAATCTGACCATTTTTCATTGTTTTGAAGGATTGGAAAGATGTATTATTCCCAATTGTAAAATTTCAGTTTCTTAAATATAAAGATTACTTTAAAAAGCTCCACTGCTCTGTAGAGCAAATAATAATGAACGTACCATTATCAGATATCTCACATGCACTTTTATAGAGGCAGGGTATCTGTAAAACACTTTGTGTCTATGGCTGATGTAAAAGGGGCTTTGTAAAATACATTTGGTGGATTGATTGAGCGCAGAGGCCAAAGAGGTCTTTTAAACCAAAGCACTTTCCTTATTCTCCCACATGCCCTCTGACAAACACTAGCTTGGATGTTTGGATGTGAGCCCCCCCTCCCCCTCCCATGAAGGACACTTTTGTGAAGCACCCTGGCTATTGTGGCAGTATGAACGGTGTATCCCAGCTTATCTTTGGGAGACTGCAACCCCCTTAGCTGTGCCATAGACCTTTTGAAGGCCTTCCTGGCTGGTGCCTGCCTTTCTTTCTTTGAATTCTCAGTTTTTGAGGACAGTCTAGAGAAATTTACCATTGTGCCATACTCTCTCCATTTCTTAATGTGCTCCGCGAGATATTCGGGGGCCTTGAAAATATCATTTGATTTTTATCCCCGATTAGTGCTTTCTTCGGTCATAAAATCATGTTTGGTTTGAATGTTCCTGAAGTGCTTAATGCCATAACCACATTAAAAGCCAGTGTCTGCTTCTCATAGAGCTCCCAAGGCTTTCTTCTTCAATGTATTGTTGAGTTGTTCTTCAAATTAACGATCGGCGTAGCGCCACAGAAACCGCTGAGCTACTCTGTGTGTGTGGAGTTGGTTCACCGCCAAGCAGTGCATTCTAGCTCAATGTTGGAATTAAAAATACAATTTTCTCTAGTGCATTTAGTTGTGCCTTAATGCAACATTCGCTGTAGTGCCGTTAAACTGAATTATTCACCAGCAGATTGTTGTCCGTGCACTTCAGACTCGAACTCAGCTATTTTTAATGCTTTTATACTACTAATACTACCATCAAGTGGTTTTCAAGCTAATATTGTGAATGACGAGAAACATTTTCATCGTCCAATAATAACTGATTAAGTATCAAAATGGTTTGTTAGCCCTATTTGTAACCGGATTAAATTCAGATTTTCTTCTTTTGTTTTATAGAAGTTATGAAAACGTTAGACACCGTTAACTGTGGAGAAGGCCAGGGGCTGTCTGTTTTGTAATGGTGACTTGAAGCACTAGAGGGCCTTGTGATTCCACACTGTCCTCATTGAAACCAATGACTTCCGGCGCCATGCATTTGTGCACTTGGATTTAGATGTGAATGATGCCCCAAAATGATCATTTTAGTATTTCACCAGTATTTCTCCCAAAGGTGCCAGCGAAGCTCAGCTGGAATTGCATGGCACTTGCAGTGTCAGTGATGTGGGTTCAGTTCCCAAAGTCTCCCAGTACGGAAATTACTGCGTTCACTTTAGTAAGTTGCTCTGGGTTAGAGCGTCTGCTGAATTACTAAAATAATAACCTTTTTAAATGTTGTTAATCATCAATATTTTCAATCCGGTATTCATCGTCCCCATTTGAGGTCTGGTCTATAAACAGATGTGCACTGTTGAAAACGTGTTAGACGTGCCACTTTTACAGCTGGTTATTTTGAGAATTCAAACCACTACAACGTAACCGCCGATCTTAGTTTCACCTGGGCTTTTATCACGTTCTCTTGCTTTCTTGATGACAGACCATAAAGTACCAATCATGGTTTTACGGGATTAAATTGGGCTGAGCGATGCAGCGACTATATTTTGACGAACCTCACAACGTACCTTTTGCCGTTGCACTGCATGCCAGTAACTTGCTGCGATTTGGGCAAAAGCACTGCACTAAATTGCCATACAACGAGTACATGAGAAGCGCCTGGGAGTGAAAGGCATGGGTGAATGTCAACACGCTCCACTTTCCCACTGCACTTTTCAATTGTTTATTTGATGGCTGGTAACATTAGTATTTATAGTGTTATGAGAGGGTGTTATGTTGTAACGTTTGTCTTCAACATGCCAACTGTATGACTCACTGTCTCGTTTGTTGGGCATAATGCAGCTTACTGGTTTAGAAGTAAGCCACTGTAATTCCCCCTGGTGTACTGACTTGTAGTTCAGCGTTCCCACCTGGTCTTTATTGACTTGTAGTATAGAATTTTCTATTGGTCAGCTGTACATGGACCTGCTTTACACGGACCTGCTTTACACGGACCTGCTTCTGATGCCAAAAGTATCACCCTCCTTCTCTTCCATAGATGAGATACACGAGCGGTAGCCGACAAAACCCAATTCACTCCATTCACGCCATTTCCTTGTTCTTCAAATTATACAGACTGCACTCAATTTCTGTTCTCAACATTCTTGTTGGAACATTCTGACGCTTTCACTTCTTTTCAGGCATTTTCCATTAACCACAGAACTCTGGCTGCTTAGCAACAGCCAGCAGACAGCCCCATCCACCAGAGCTTCCTGGTTACAGACTTCTGGTTGTTTTATTGTTTGTGCAGTCGTCACATGGAGCTGTCAGCTGTTCCCTCTCAACAATCTGTACAGTAGCCTGACTGTTTTTTTTGACAGTTAGGTCTTAAGAACCTGTAGAGTGGGGGTTGGTAAAGGAAGATATTAGTATCAGGAACAATAAAACAGCTGCTTAGGGTATGTATTATTAAAGCTTCGTGTTTGAATGATCTCATCCATTTAATTACACTTCAGTGAAAAATATAATGACATGTCTGTCATGCATTTACAATGTGTGGTGTATTGTGGTTAAGGAGCATCCACAGGAATGTCTTTATATAGCGGAGGTAGTGAGTTGTTGTCCCCTGTCAACGGGGCAGTTCATTCCCTGGATCAACTAAATAAAGCCTGTACTTGTGGATTTATCTAATATTGTATTGGGCTTATGTGCAAATGGTGAAATGTAGGCTACTCTCCAGCTTGGACCGTTCCATGTTTTGTTTCACTACTCATGCCGTTGCAGCAAAGCAGTTTTTATAATATATTGTGATGTTGTCTATAAACAACAGAGAAACATTGGGAGTTACGTTACTCTGGCTGAATTTGGAAAAGCCAGCAGCTGCCATGAGTCATGTCAGGAACATGATTCAGGGCTGGAGTCAAGCTAGGATGTCAAGGCTCCAGGGTTAAGCTGCAGAAATAGGAGATAACGTGGGCAAAGCCATGACTTAAGCCTGACTCCGACCATATAGGTTTATGGCTTCAGCCTGGTTTAGATGACTGCCCAGCTGGGACGGCACGGGTCCAGGGCTGAAGCCTGGGTGGGACGGCACGGGTCCAGGGCTGAAGCCTGGGTTGGACGGCACTGGTCCAGGGCTGAAGCCTGGGTGGGACGGCACGGGTCCAGGGCTGAAGCCTGTGTGGGACGGCACGGGTCACGGCTACATTCCCTTACGGCAACGTATGTGGTGCGTAAGACATGTATCGCTTAGCCTTTCACATTGCATTTTCCAGCTAAGACTGGCCCTGTGTTAATTTAGCCTGGGAACTCACAAGCTTGACTTAACTCCCTTCTGCTGTCCAAAGTATGACCTATTTATTATCCCTGGGCCATTCTCATCCCTTACATCTTATCGTGTGACATTTATCTCATCCCTTACATCTTATCGTGTGCTCTAGAAGGCCGGTAAGGTATTTAACTGGCGTTGGAGACGTTCTCATGTAGTTATGCCTGCTGTTAATTAAAAAACGTTTAGCAGAGAGACAACTTCTCTGTCGTGCCTTCGAATACTTTAGTTGATAACTTAATAAGTTACGGCCGGGCCGTAGACAGTCCAGCGTACCGCGCGGTGAGTGGCAGTGGAGAGCTGGGGTGGGGGGGGGCTAAGTGGGTCCAGAATCGTGACAGCTGGTCTGCTGCAAGTGATATGGAGAGGGAGGGAGGAAGGGGGGGAGTGGAAGATGGAGATGGGAGCCAGACGTAGGAGTGTGTGGAATCCGGCAAACGTTGCCAACCTGCGGCACATGGAGTCTGTTTTCTACCTGACGCCAACGCGGCACGACTGGTGACGGTAGAGTTATGCCATCGTCTGTTACATTTGGACAGACACACACACACACACACCAGGCAAACGCTTTCTCCCACACGTGCACAAACATGCACGTAAACACACACCCTCCCCCATGCCGCTTGTGGCCAATAGATTCTAATCAGCTCTTTGCGCATCGTATGGATGGATGCTCTGGATCGCAAGAGACTAATTGAGAGGCTAATCTTTAAGCTCCCTTCACCGACACTTTGTAAAAAACGCCCTTAATGACTTGCTGCTGGTTTTTTAATGGCTGTAACTCCGGTGATTCGTGTTATTGCATGCTATAATGGTTTCAGTGCACATTACAATTTTTCATTCGAAGCTCTGATTGCCTTTATGTTCTCGGATTCCTGCCTCCCTCCTACCATGGGAGCTGTCGTTTCAGACGTAGCCGGGTCTGTTTTGTTCCCTTAGCCAAATCAACTGCTAGATTCAGTCAAACACTGAGACTTCAGGTTGGATTGAATGATCATACCTCCCTCCCTATCAAGGGAGCAAATGGTTTTCAGTACACTACCTTTCATACCAGCCTCTATACGATCAGCCCATCAAGTGAGGACTTTGTGTTTATAGTAACTGTTTATTTTGACCTTCCTTCTGGCAGTGCTTTGAGACCTCAGGGCCTGTTTTTACAGTCCGTATGGTGCTGGTAGTTAAGCGCTCTTTTTCTGTCTTTGTTCCTGATGTTATTCTTGTTAGCGTAAGTATTGTGTGACGTACACCATCTTACTGAGCCCCCTTTACAGTGGGAATGTGTTTCACGTGACACGCTGTTTCCATTCATGGTTCCCGGCTGATTTCCAGTTGATGGGATTAGATTTGGTTGTGGTCATTTTCCACAATGTACCCCCAGAACCTGGATAATAAGTGGACCTTTTGGAATTCCCACATAGAACCAGACAAATGGGGGAACGTTTTGGTTTTCCCACACAGAACCAAGTTATTGAGTGGACGTTTTGATATTTCCACACACAACCAGGGTATTGAGTGGGCGTTTTTTCAATATTTCCACACACAACCAGGGTATTGAGTGGGCATTTTGATATTTCCAACCAGAACCAGAGAAATGACAACAAGCTGTTTTATATTACCACTCTCAACCGGGCTGCTACTATGTATCCATCTTTTTAATTAGTAGACCTTTGAGAGTTTTTTTATTTATTTATTTGGCTAGAATTTTAAGTGGCAGCTGTTATAAAGAGCATGACCAATCACGTTCGATTTGGCTGTGTAAAACGTGATCGCAGAGTAGACCGTAGGATGGGCAAATGCAAAACATCGGCCAAATGCGGCCAGTCGTTTGTGCCTTTAAAATTGTCGTTTGTGCAGCTGTCATTCTTTCTGATAAAGAATATATTCTAGGTCATTGTGTCCCACAACGTGCTCCACAATCAACCAAAGTAGGCTTGTTTGTGCTTTGTTTCTTTGCAAGTTTGTGCTGTTAAAAGTGTTATGCGGTGTTATATACATTAGACATTTAATTATAGGTGCTGACGTCACCGATCCCCCAACCTGCTTAAAATTTTCTCAAAATAGGCTCCGTCGTTTGTGCCAGTTTTTGGTACATAATCTTCATTTCTACTGAATCGCACGTTGGCTTCACTCTCTTCCACAATAGCTCTGTCATTATCTGTGTATTTAGAAGATTGCCTTACCTTACCTCACCTCATAACCATGATATTACTACTGTTTTAAATCCAGGAATATATTCACGTGCATAACAAGTTTGTGTCACTTTCCACATCCTCGTCGCGTCCGTTCATAATTAAAAGTGCCCAGCGGATGGGGGACTCAAAACAGGAAGCTTGCTTGCTTCCAACACCATGCTTCGTGTTCAAGCTGTTCTCCATGTAACGTGGGGTCTTAGGCTGGTTCCCCAACATGTATCGCTAAGTGCTGAGGCCCCAAAAGCTTGACTTTTAATCTCCCAAGTGGAAGTCTCTCACTCATGCCTTTTTGGTTTTACTCTCTAGTGAAGGCCTCTTGTGAAGCATCCAAGCTATTGTGGCATTACAATCATTGGGATTTCAGGCTGTGACACAATGAAAAGTGGGAAAAGTCCATGGCGGGTGAACACATAAGAGACACTGTATATACTGTTGCTTAAACTGTCAAATATGCAAAAGATTTATTTCTGAAATCTTTGTGCATATTGGCCTGGACTAGGTTATTCACCAGAGGAAGTGGAAACTCTAAATGCTGAGCTAGATTGATGACCGTAAGTGAGCACTTCTAGTTATACCTAAAAGTTTGTACAAAACCAAGAGAGAGGAAGTCATTGCTGATAATCGTCTTGTGATGTTTGTTCAGACCTTAAAGGTCTAACATTGCAGTGGGTCGGTCTATAGCTTGGGCCCATTCTGTCATGGTCAGAATTCCAGGTCCAGTATCACTGACAAACGCACCATCTGCCACAAAGAAAAAAATAATAATTATAATATCGCCCATCTGTGATTAAATTACATCAATTAACAAAATGACTGTGTATTTCTGTCACATTGCAACCAGCTATTAACATGCTCATTAATGCCATATAGGCAATGACGTAGTAGTAACCTTCTGGGTTTTCAAATGTGTTTTTCAAATGTGTTTGAGCAAATTTTTATATGCCTCATCAAAACTACCCACAATGCACCATATAAGCTTTGAAGAGGGATACGGTGTTGGTGTCATTTTAATCAATCATTTTGATTTCTGAGTGGTTGATTGGGTCAATAATGAGGTAACTAGATGACTCCGCTTATTTCATAGTGCCTTTTTTGGTCATCCTGGCTGGTGTGTGTGTGTGTGTGTGTGTGTGTGTGTGTGTGTGTGTGTGTGTGTGTGTGTGTAGACTTTATATTTGAAGGTACTACCGTCTCCCCCACCTCCTCGTCCCGGTGTCTCCCCCACCTCCTCGTCCCGGTGTCTCCCCCACCTCCTCCCCCCAACCTCCTTTCCGGTATTGTTTTCCACTCTGCCAGACGCCCCCCCACCCCCTCCTCTTGCCAGGCACGCCCCTTCTTCCTCAAGCCGGTCTCCTCCCTCAAGCCGGTCTCCTCCCTCAAGCCGGTCTCCTCCCTCAAGCCGGTCTCCTCCCTCAAGCCGGTCTCCTCCCTCAAGCCGGTCTCCTCCCTCAAGCCGGTCTCCTCCCTCAAGCCAGGCCTCTCACTATCAGTCACATTTGAAAGGCTTTATTGGCATGGGAGAACCTTTTTACATCGCCAATGCAAGTGGGATAAATAGGAACATTAAGTAAATAGTGTAAGTGGGAAATTACGCTCTCATTCTGGGCAGAAATGTGAAGTTCTAACTTTGGGATCCCACGTGTCGTGTATCCCTGGGTACAGACTGTGCAGTGGTAGAGACCGTGATTCACGCCTCTAAGTGACGACCAAAGGTGTACCCCGACTCGCATTGCTTTCTTTCTTTCCAGACACAAACGGTATTCTCCTTACAGAAGTCCCCCCCCTTGTCCTTCATGTCCTGTTCCTCTCTTTCACTCGTCTCCTCTCTGGCTTGGCCGAGTTGGGATTTGGCCCGCCAGCTCCTTTGAGAGGTGCTCTGATCTGGATATTACATTACATATATTGTGTGCAACCACACTTCCTTAAATCAAGCTATATCTTTCATGGTTGCTACGTTTATCTATTTCATTCATTATTAAAAAGCAGCCAGTAGAAATGTTTCTCCATACCATTTCGTTTAATGTTTGTGTAAAAAGGCATGATTACAGATTTATTTTGCCCCTGACCCACACCTTCTGGAAACGTCTTTCTCGAACCTAAAGCCAGATCACACGCGGAGGTCTGTTTATACGCTTCCATGTTTCTCTCCACAGAGCCCATTCCAACTACATCAACTGCTGTGTTCATTTAAATGACATTAACATAATATTTGAATAAAGTTTTTACTTGTAGGGTCCTGGGTAACAATATGTTTTCAATGCATCCTGGTACAACATGCCTGTCATGCTGTGCTTTCGCCTGACCTCTGACCTGGAAGACGTGTATACTCGCTGACCTTGTTGTTTACCCGGTAACTAACATGGCGCTCTAGGTCAAACAAGTGCAGTTGCTGGTGACAGTAGAATTGCTTTGGTGCCAGTGTGAGATTTTCTTAGTTGCTACCCAATGACAACTATATTCTTTTTTTCCTGCTCATTGACCTGGAAGTGTTTGCAGAACCAGACTTCCTACGTCATCATTCATTCTGTTTCACTACACATTGAACAAGACGTCTGTAGGCTTTTGATGCCGCAGGGAGAATCTGTTGGGAAAACTGTCCCAAGTTCTTGCGGAAATGTTACAATGGCCATTTTCTCCTGCTCACGTGAACATTTGGTGTTATCTCTGACTCCAATGTGTGAGCTGCCAGTGCTTTGTGCCATGATGTAATTGTTGTTGTTGTTCGGCCATGGCCGGGGTTGTTAAAATATGATCTGATAGGGCTGCCTGTAAATATGAGATACCCCCCCCCCCCC
>JACXGK010008197.1:0-23089 GCA_016801125.1 Novumbra hubbsi
AGATTAGGGGAGGCAGTTGAGAAGCCAGTTTGCCAATAGTAAATCGAACAGGAAACATCTGCTGGCTCGTGTCTGCTTCTCCTCTCTTGGGTTCCCTTATCAGTATCCGTGGGTGGGGGTCAAGCTAGAAGTTAATCAATAGGTTTCCATGCACAACAAGTCCATTGTCTTATTCTCCTAACATCCTGACCCCCCCCCTCTTATGGCATGTCCCAAGTAACTTATTAACCCTCCAACTCCCCAAAGACATGATTTCAGCCCCACACCTAATATCTTTAATAACGAATTCCACATCCCCCGTTGTGCTTCTTCAGCAACGTTGGGAGTTTCAGGAAACACCTCTTGAACCGCTTGTACGTTTAAAAGCTCTGAAAAACAAAAGAGGCATGTATAGACTTTTTAATCATCTGTTTGCTATTTTTTTTTTTTTTTAAAGCTAACTTTTATTTTGTTTCGCTTACTCACCATTTCGTGCAACGTTATCGTTAGCCAAAGCATTGGTGCCCGTTGTAGCGCCTGTAACATTGGCGTCTGTGTCGGAATCTGTCGATTTTAAAATATTTTAAAAATATATTTCAAAAACATTTATAAATACTTTTTTAAAAACATAGCGCACGCTTACCATAAACAATCTCTATCCCGCTGCCAACGCTCAGAACATGCTCAGGAACCTCTCTGTACGCATCATCAGAATCTGTCGATTAAAAGAAACATTTTTAAAGTACTTTTAAAATATATACAAACCCGTTTTTAGTATTTTCAAAAACTTATATAAACTTACCATAAAATACATCCGTCACTAGACGCAAAACCTGGCTAACTGTTGGCGCCTCGTCATCCTCAGAATCTAAAAAATATTTAAAAATAATGATTTGATAACCTTACTTTTTATAAAATAACGCTTATACATACGTATATAGAAACAGGTTAATTATTTACCAAACTTACCAGGAATGACTTCTGTACTAGACGTAAGCAGAGGGACTGTAGCATTCCGACGTTGTTCCTCGGTAAAGAGCCGATCACAATCTGATGGTGACTGGAGGTCTCTCTCATTGGCAATGTCTACCGCACTCCTATGGACTTGCGCTGTTACCGTTTCACAGTACAGGTCTTGTGAAAAAAACACGTCTTGGAAGCCTAACGTAGTAGAAAATGGGGCGGGCACTAAGGAGTCGGTTTTTACAAACCGCTCAATCTCTTGGAATTCGGGCCTTTTTTGCAGACCTCCAGTAGAATAGGACTCTGAAATAAATTACATCAAATAAAAGAGGTTATAACTTAAAAAACAAACAAGGTTGTAATTATAACTTTAAGAACATGTTTTTAAAATAGACTTACCTTGAAGAGTCCTGGAAGGCGTAGGGCTAGCAATAGAAATGCTCTCGTCGTGTGTGTAGTTGTATGCCATTTTTATATTCCTATACTTTTGGAAAATAAAAATGTATGTTAATATAGTATTTAGAGAATAACTTTTTAGAAATTGGATATCATTTTTACTTCAAATATTACATACCTTTTTTTTCAGTGAAAAAAGTTGTAGCTTTTCGAGCTGTAAGATGTGAAGATCACTTTGCTTTCGGGCCGTCACTTTTATAAGAAAAAATGCAAACGCCCCCCACCCAACCATTCAGATTATCATCATTTTATATGTACACACCAATAATTCTTGTTTTGGGGTCCGTTGTTTTAAATGAACACGATGTGTGAAGAGGTCTTGAATCTTGTACAATAAAACGCGTATCAATGGCCAGTCAGTTAATAGGAAGCTAAATAATTCTACATAGTAATTAACCAACTTACTAAAAACACCATACATTGGATATTCTGTTAGAAGCGAGAGGTTACTCTTATTATAGGATTGTAAATATATTTTAATGTACTATATTGTGTTAAAACTGACCCCTTTAGAATCTCTGGTAAAGTTAATGTTTCTAAAGATTTGGGTTCGTATCCAGGTAATTTCTTACAAGCTTCAGCGTTATTATTATACATGTTAACATCTAAGTTCTAACAACTTAGCTAAATTCCAAAGAGTAAAACTGATGCCTCTCTAGCTTACATATTCATTTTTCGATGTCTGGTAAACACGACGCCAGGTAAACAGCTCACTATCCAAATAAAGGAACGCATCTAGCCTTTTGTTTTTCAGACGGCAAATTGTCGGGACCAAGGAAAGGGATGGGTAAACACTCCGCCCAGGTGGGGACAACAAGTCAACCTTATCACCTATGACGCCTGGTCACCACAATGCCTGTTGGGATGGGGAACCCCTCTAGCAAGGGTTTTCCAGGCGCCAAGATGTCGCTACCAAGGAAAGGGAGGGGGAAACCCTCTAGCAAGTGTTTTTCAGGCGGCAAGATGTCGCCACCAAGGAAAGGGAGGGCGAACACACACGCATTTATGATATTAAAAAACACATACATGCACGCACATGCACACACGCCCCGGGGGACAAACCCGCCCCCTTATGTCCCGCCTCTCCGAACCGGAAGCAGGGGTAATTAACCTGTCAGAAAAATCAGATTTTGCCGTATACTACTACTCTCTTGTATCAGTCACAATGCGGGTAGTGCTTGTGGTTTTGTCATCAAAGTGTAGATAGAGCATGATATCTCTGAATTTTTTATTTTCATTTCGGCCGACCCATAAACATCGCGTTTCATGCTTTTACCGCTAGTAACACCTCTCAATACCCAACATTCCGAAATGGTTTAGTCAGTAGCTTTGCCGGTGGCGCGGTGGTAAAGTGTCCAGATTGTATACCCAGGGTTCATGGTTCGATCCCCCCTGTCTGCTACAAGGTCAAATTTGCTTACCCAATTGTCCCCAATTTTTGGAGTAAACCCAAATTGGTGCTTCCAGCTATATGTATTATTATTATGTTCTGCATTAAAAAGTGGCAGAGAAAATAACGCATTATAAAATCTATAGAATATGTTTTACATAATATCTTAACCTTCATTTTCAATAATCTCCCTACTACACAATAGGCAGGACGAGGAGGAGCTATTAAAATTACAATGTTGAAGCATTCATGTAAAATCACCTGATATGAAAATGAGCCAACGAATGGGTGTGTGTAATTAGTGGATACTCAAAGAGGTTAGTCTTAGGGAATTGCATTGTGCTCATGGTTTTTTTTGTTTCTTTGCGTGAGCTAGTAAAGAATGCACCCATCCCCCACCTAAAGCCCACCCCATCGCAAATCAATAGATTTGGTCTCAAGTCAAATTGCTAACATGTCTGGGAGAGCTCACAAGTTTTGTTCCCTGAACGCTGACTTTACATCTCCTTTTCGCAGTCTCATAACAACATTGTCCACTACTTAAATTTTTCCATAAATTGCGTTGTGCATTCAACATGTATTTTGTTAAACGGCTATTCAGAATTCAATGCCAAATGTGTCCGGTTAATTGGCCATGTATTGTGTAAAGCGACACCGCACCTTGTTCATCTACTACAGTTATGTTCTCACTGCACTGTATTTCACAAACGTATCGAATACCTCCAATATCATCGCAAATGTATCATTCACCACACAGGCAGTCCTTGTGGTCCTGTCATCAAAGCACAGATATCTGAGAATTTTTCACTTTAATTTCGGTCGAGCAATAATAATCGAGTTAGTAGCCAGTAGCACCTCTCAAATAAATAAGATCCATAAATGCTTTTAGTTCGGCATCAGTCAATATTAACTTTCCTGCATAATTTTGCTTTCCTTAATATTTTTCTTGAGAGTCAAATAAAATAAACTGTTGCTTTCTACATACATACAACTACTAGACTACTTCAATATGTATGACACTGAATCATAACACAAAGACATTCCGGACCTTTGTTTGAAGTAATTTGGTCTAACTGGACCTTTCTACATTTTAATTGAATACAACTGATCTATATATTTATAAACTTTGAAGAATTTCTTTCTAAATAACAGAAGACTCGTATACGGGAGCCCTTGCGACATCTGCTGTTAGAAAAGAGAATTGCAACCACAGAATGCAGGAATAAAAATGGCCGAACGCGCAATTTAACATTGAACAGGAATTAAATAGCCTTCAATCAGCTTTTCTCGGTGTGATATCATTTTTTTCCTCTTCACTGGGTAAGATTTGCCCGCTCTGGCGCTTCTAGTGTTAAATCATCTCTGAGTGATATTCTGCAAATAGGTACAGCTGAGGGTTGACTGTAGATTCTATTCCTATCAAAATGGCCCTGGTTAATGCACAATCACTGTCTAACAAAACGTTAATTCTTACAGACTTATCACGTCTTATCTGGACTTTTTATGGTTAACTGAAACTTGGCTTAATGTAGTTTTAATTTAAGCGTTCTTTCTGAACTTTCCTACAGTGACTGCAACTTTTTTATTTTGCTTTGATCTACAGATAAGGGTTGGGGCTTAGCGACAGTTTTTAAGAATGTCTTTAAATACTGACTATTGCGGGTAAACAAGTACCCAAGATGGACACGCAACTATTTAAAGTTGATTTGGCCTGCCCACTGCTTTGTGCACTTGTGTATAGACACCCTGAGTACAATAAGGAACTTAATTCAGATTTTCTATCATTGATTATGTCCAACTCTGACAGCATCCTAATGCTTGGTGATTTTAATATTCATGTATGTTGTCCATCAACGCCATTGGTCAGCCAGGTTTTCAACTTGTAGCTTTTAACCTAACTCGGTCTGTCACTGGCCCTACATATGAACATGGCCATACCCTTGATCTTGTTCTATATTTAGATTTTTCTGTCTTAAATTATATTTGTCTATCTGACCATATATAGTGCATTCGGAAAGTATTCACAGCGCTTCGCTTTTTCCACATGTTGTTATGTTACAGTATTATTCCAAGATGGATTAAATTCATTTTGTTAGTCAAAATTGTGAAAAACATTTGTTTCATATTTTTTATAGATTTGCAAAAACTAAGAACAAAAAGATAAACATGTACATCAGCATTCACAGCCTTTGCTCAATACTTTATTGAAGCACCTTTTCCTCCCATTCTTCTTTTCAGGACCTCTCAAGCTCCATCAGGTTGGATGGGTAGCGTCGGTGCACAGCCATTTTCAGATCTCTCCAGAGGTGTTCAATCAGGTTAAAGTCTGGGCTCTCAAGGACATTCACAGAGTTGTCTCATAGCCACTCTTTTGTTATCTTGGCTGTGTGCTTAAGGTTTTTGTCCGGTTGGAAGATGAACCTTCGCCCCAGTCTGAGCGCTCTGGAGCAGGTTTCCATCAATGATGTTTCTGTACATTGCTGTATTAATCTTTCCCTCAATCCTGACTAGTCTCCCAGATCCTGTCGCTGTAGAAACCTAATGTTTCCCCCGGGTTGCAAATCAGAGAATGTCCACGCCGTTACGTCTTCCCAAATCATACACCTTTATTATGAAGGCACCCGGAGATCTGTTTCGCAGGACAGGAAGATCTAAAGTCTGTTCACATCGAACACAGTTTAAATAGCCAAACACACAATCGATGCATCAGAGTTGCTGCGCGTGCTTCCTGGATGTGTGTGTGTCTCGTGTCGCAGCCCCCAGCCCTGGGGTGAACCATCTGGTGACCTTTTCCGAGGTAGATGAGAATGGTGTTGTTGTGTCCGGCGCCAGGAAGTCTACAGGACCCCTCTGGCCGGTCTCCCCTCCTCTCCTTCCTGGGTCACTTGATCAGTCCCATGTGTGGTGGTCAAGATAGGAGTTAATCTATAGGTTTCCATGCACAAAGTGTCCATTGTCTTATTCTCCTAACTTCCTGACCCCCCCCCCCTTCTTATGGAATGTCCCAAGTAACTTATTAACCCTCCAGCCTTACTACTTCTTAGGAATAATGAATTCCACACCGCTGAAAAATATCCTATCAGTATTATGCTGCCACCACCATGCGTTACTGTAGGGATGGTATTGGCCAGGTGATGAGCAGTGCCTGGTTTTCTCCAGGCAATGGTGCTTGGCATTCAGATACTGAAATATCCACAGATGCTGAATTAGGAGGCCAAAGAGTAGCAAAAGGGAGGCCCAGATGACTCCTGATTCTTACCATCAACCCTACATGTTTGTCCTGTCGTCTGTAGTGTTTTTTCCGGTACGTGCCCCAGAGCGGTAGCTGACAACAAATTGTTGATACAGGTAATCATAGCCTAAGAGAGTATTCATGCCCTTCAAAGGTGTTGCAATATTTATCAGTATCGAGGAGGATCCCACAACGCATTGTTCTAGATTGGAATTCAAGATATTGCTCTCTATCTGGGCAATATTTTTTAAGATGGTACTCCCTTCTGGTAAGCTCTTCCTCCTGGAAAGTCAGCCACAAGCTTAGCATGCTCTCCCATCTGGGACGACTGCCACTAGTCTTCTTATCTATCCATTACAGTCTATTATAGGCGACTGTATACAGTCTATTATAATAGTCCCATACAATTGGGTTATCCCTCAAAATACCCATACTTGGCATCTTATACCACATAATCATGATCTTCCCAATGTTAAGATGTACTATAGAGAATATCCAGACTGGTGCAAGCCTATGGATTTATCTATATGTTCAATTTAAAACACAACATTTAATTAAAGAATCAGTTGTCAAAATTGTCATTAAATGGTTTTAACTTTTCAGCATATACACATTAAATAACACTCAATCTTAAAGAACTTTGCAGTAATACAATATAAACCACAAAGGTTCAAAATTCAAAAAATAAACATTCCATTATTCTTTAAAATCCCATGTAGAACATGTTGAGCTGTGTGTCGGTTTTGTATATGGTGGTTGATGTACTTTTGTGGGCTGCGTGTGATGGGGGTGGGTGGGGTTCTCTTATTGTGATCTAGAGATTTTATTAAAGACAGATAAAAATTCAAGTCTCTGTTTCAGCTTGGTTAGATTAGTTAGTTTGTTAGTAGGGAGTTGGGGTTTTGGTTTGTTTGGTGTTTTGTGGTACCTGTGGTGTTTAAGTGTACTTTGTAGTTTTGACCCTGGTGTCTTTTTGTTTGTTCCCAAGGGGGAAGGGGACCGCACCCTGGGAGTGTGTAGGCAAGAGGCCCGCGGGCATACATTTCCCATAGGAGTTAATTGTCTATACACACTAGGTAAGACCTCGGCGGATTACCCCTTGTATTTCTTAGAGTAGCCAGGGAAGTTATTATTTTGATAGGTAAGTTTTGGTTAGGGGGTTTTCTGACTTTTGCTTTCAGTGCTACTGGCGGTGAAAGCATGAAACTCGATGATTATTGGTCAACCGAAATTAAAATGAAAACATTCTCCGATATCTGCGCTTTGATGACAGGACCACAAGGACTGCCTGTCTTGGGAACTATACATTTGCGAGTATATCGGAGGTATTCGATACGTTTGTGAAATACAGTGCAGTGAGAACACAACTGTAGTAGATGAACAAGGCGTGGTGTCGCTTTACACAATACATGGTGTGGAATTCATTAGTAAAGATATTAGGTGTTGGACTGGAATCATGTCTTGGGGGAGTAGATTCCTAAGAGAGTGAGGCTGGAGGGTTAATTGGTTACTTGGGACATTCCATAAGAAGGGGGGGGGGGTCAGGAAGTTAGGAGAATGAGACAATGGACACTGTGTACCTCCTAGCTTGACCACCACACATGGGACTGATAAAGTGACCCAGGAAGGAGAGGAGGGGAGACCGGCCAGAGGGGTCCTGTAGACTTCCTGGCGCCGGACACAACAACACCATTCTCATCTACCCCGGAAAAGGTCACCAGATGGTTCACCCCAGGGCTGGGGGCTGCGACACGAGACGGACACTCAGGAAGCACGCGCAGCAACTTCTATGCATTTACTGTGTGGGAGGGGGCTACATAAACTGTGTCCATGTGAACGGACTTTTGATCTTCTTGGCTGTCCTGTGAGACAGATCTCCGAATGCATTTGTAATAAAGGTGTATGATTTGGGAAGACTTGACGGCGTGGACATTCTCTGATTCGCAACCCGGGGAAACATTTTGTTTCAACAATGGCCAATTAACAGGTTGAATAGCCGTTCAACAAAATACATTTTGAATGCACAACGCAATTCATGGAAAAAATTTAAGTAGTGGACAATGTTGTTATGCGACTGCGAAAAGGAGATGTAAAGTCAGCGTTCAATGTTCAGGGAACAAAACTTGTGTACTCTGCCAGACGTGTTAGCGACTTGAATTAAGACCAAATCTATCTCCTTGACATTGCCAAGTATGTTACATTATGCTTGGTATTCTCAGCGACTTTTGTTCCCCGTTTTTATGTTTGTTTCCAGTGCAGTGACAACATAACTGTAAATTAATAACTGTAAATTAATAACCGGACACATTTGGCATTAAATTCTGGGTAGCCGCAAACAAAGTATATATGTTGACCGCACAACCCTATTTATGGAAAGATTAATGTAGGCTGGCTGGTCAGCGGTTAGCGGACAATATTGTTATGCGTTTGCGAAAAGGAGATGTAAAGTCAGCGTTCAATGTTCAGGGAACCAAACCTGTGAGCTCTGCCAGACATGATAGCGATTTGACTTGAGAACAAATCTATTGATTCGCGATGCGGTCTTTAGGTGGGGGGTGGGTGCAATTCTTTACTATTTGAAACAAAGAAACCCTGAGCACAATGCAATTCCCTAAGACTAACCTATTAGAGTATCCACAAATTACACACACCCATTCGATTGCTCATTTTCATATCAGGTGATTTTACACGAATATTTAAAACATTGTAATTTTAATAGCTCCTCCTTGTCCTGCCTATGGTGTAGTAGGGAAATGATTGAAAATGAAGGTTAAGCTATTATGTAAAACGCATTATATAGATTTTATAATGCGTTATTTTCTCAGCCACTTTTTAAGTGTACAATATTATAATAACACATATAGCTGGAGCAGCAATTTGGGTTTACTCCAAACATTTTGGACAATTGGAAAATTGCGGATGGAGAAAAGGGTATTTTAAGTCATTTTGACTTTATATTTTCTTCGTTGCTATTTGTATTATTCCACGAATACAAACTGCAATATTGAGCGCGATATTATATCGTATAAAACCAAGCCAGACCGGCGTCTTTACACATTGTAGTTACTGCAATCGTTACACCCTTACCTTGAAAACGGAGCAACACTGAATCAAAACACTTTGACACAAGATAACAGACCCCCAAAAGTTTTGGCCTTGACTTTGGATCCGTACAAGAAGTGCCATCTAGCGACCATTACGTGTCAGTAATTACATCCCTGTCTGTACACTTATGGGCAAATTTTGCCCAAACGGCGCTTTAGGGGGGGTAACAATGGCTCGGCACTTCTAGTGTTAAAAGAAAAGGTGATGCAACACAGTGGCCCCATGTCCCAACTTTTCTGAAATGTGTTGCTGGCATGCTGGCATGAAATTCAAAATGGGTATATATTTTTCAAAAAAACAATAAGAAGTTTCAACATTTGATTTGTTGTCTTTGAAGTATTGTCTTCAATATAGGGATTAAATGATTTGCAAATAATTGCAATATGTTTTATTTACGTTTTACGCAGCGTCCCAACTTTTTATATTGTTTAAAACATTTAATATTTGTTTTGCAGTTATTTAAATCAAGAATAACTATTAACTTTATTCACATGCTGATGATCAATCCTCTTCTGTTTTTCAGTTTTAACTTGGTGTCCTTTGTTCGGACTCTGGCAGTCATCTACACCATTGAGACAATTAACAACTCTAGCTTCCTGCCAGGGGTTCGTCTTGGCTATGTCATCTGTGACACATGTGCTGATGCTAGCAGTGCTCTGTTGGGTACTGAGAAAATGCTAGCCTTCAACAGTACACTGCCAAACATGTGTGATGTCACTGAACAGCCAGCTGTAAAGGCCATCATTGGGGCACGCTATTCAGAGGAAACCATCACTGTATCCAGGTTTCTGAGTCTTAACATGGTCCCGCAGGTTAGTTAAAATTTTCTAAAGCAGACTGAAAGACACTCAGAAGTCCCCAGTATAACATCAGCGGATCTAGTGGCAATCAGTGTCAAAGTGCATTAGTCAACTTTCAGAAAGAGACTGCACCAATTTGTCCTCAAGACACGACTGATATTTCCCAGACAACACCAAAGTAAAGAAAACGACTGTGCTCTGGACAGATGCATCTAAGTTGGACTTGTTTGGCCTCAATTCCAGATGTGCTTTTGCCCTAATTTGCTGCCTCAGTGCTTGGCCAATCTGCCATGATCAAACGGCTGAAGCTGAAACAAAACATGCAATGGGAGAAATCCAAAACACGCATGCAAAGCTACAACCTAATAGCTCAAAAATAAGTAATAGAGGGAAATGGAATGCACCATTGACACTGCCTGGTACGACAGCTGTGAAGTCAGCGGATCACATCGTTGGTTGCCATCTCCCCTCCATGCAAGGCGTGTTACACTTATATTTATAATTTTTAATACTTTCACCCATTTTCTACACTATTTAATACTTTCATATTGTCACGACCCATTTTCTACACTCTTGGAATTGCTGCTTGCATTGTTATGGTTATGTATATATTCTGTTAGATTTTTTGGTCTTTTTATTTAATACTACTTTGTAGACGACTTGTGTCAAAATACTTTCATTGCTCAGAACGACTTTGTTATTTTGTACATTTGGTAATAAGGAATTTCACATTGACTTTGTCATAGTAAAGATCTCAATCCTAGGAAGATTATTTGATCGGATGGTCAACAGGTATTGTATTGACGTACAACTGCTGAAGCTGGATTTCAAGGTCCTCAGAAACAGGTTGGCCTAGAAAGTACCAAAAAGAATACTCAGAGTATTGTGGATGGATGAGATACATTAACACACCATGTGATAGCAAAGGGGAATGTGTGGAGGAAAAGCAATCCAGCTGGATGTTGTTGCATGCAGCATAACATTCACTACAGGATCTCCAGACTCTTTAACGTCTGTCACATGTGCTCAGTCTGAACCTTCTCTTATCTGTGAAGAGAACAGGGTGCCAATGACCTGTCAATTCTGGTGTTCTCTGGCAAATGCCAATCGTGCTGCATGCTGCTGGGCTGTGAGCACAAATCCCACTAGCAGATATAGGGCCCTCATGCCGCCCTCATGGAATCTGTTTCAGACAGTTTGGTAAGAAATATGAACACCAGTAGCCCACGGATGGCAATTTTGAAGGAAATGTTGCTCTGGCACAGTGCTCCTTCTGTTCCTCCTTAAACAAAGGAGCAGAAATCGGTCCTGCTGCTGGGCTAATGCCCTTCTCTGGCCCTTTCCAGCTCTCCTCGTGTAATGGCCTGTCACCTGGTGTCTCCTCCATGCTCTTGAGACTTTACAGGGAGACACAGCAAACCTTCTTGTGACGGCACATATGGATGTGCCATCCTGGAGGAGCTGGACTACCTGTGCAACTTGAATGGGCTGCAGGCGGGTCACGCCTCATGCTACCAGTAGTGACGTGGACACTAGAGAAGAATCAGTCAGAAAAATTAAAGGGAGAGCATTTGTCTGTGGCCACCACCTGCAAAACCATTCCCTTTTTGACATGGATTCACAATTCTTTCTTAACAGGAATTGCGTTTAATTCACTTGATGTTATACTGCGGTGATTGTCTTCACTTACATTCTTTGAGCAGTGTACTCATGGACTGCACTGTAAAGGAAATATTTATGCCTTATTCCTTTCTCTTACCAGATCAGTACCACGTCATCGGCAGCAATCCTGAGTGACAAGCAACGTTTCCCATCTTTCTTTCGCACCATTCCCAGTGACATACACCAGACACGAGCACTAGCTCAGCTCATGGCTTACTTCAATTGGACATGGGTGGGTGTGGTGTTCGGGGATGATGATTATGGCAAAGCTGCCCTTCAGAGCTTCCTGGCAGATGCAGAGGAAGCACATGTGTGCACAGCCTTCCAGGAAGTTGTCCCCCATAATCTCAACAACGAAAACAGTGACCGTCGGATACAGGAGGTAGTGAATCACATTAAATCCGTATCAGAAGTTCAAGTGGTGTTGTTGATCCTTAAGGAAGAGCTTGTGCAAAGGCTATTTGAGAAGATCATAAAAGAGGGCATCAACCGGACCTGGATTGCCAGTGATGCCTGGTCTTTGTCTTTCTCAGTAGCCACAATGAAGAACATCAATATGTTGGGGGACATATTTGGATTCAGCTTCATCAAAGGTCCAATCCCAGGGTTTGAGCAGTACCTACAGAGACTTTTATCGGTCACAGGGACTGTGAACCAGTTCATAAAGGAGTACAAGTACCTGAGGTGTTCCCCTGAGGTGCAAAAGTGCTTGCATAACAATCCTGCCAACCGATGTCCATTGCCAAACTCAGTCGAGTTTGAGTCTTGTTTCACTTGCAATTTGTCTGAACTTCTACATGGAAATGATGAGTACCTAATACATAATGTTCAGGTTGAACTTATGTATGGCGAGAAACTGGCTACATGGTCAATTGCCTACGCCCTCCGGTCTCTTCTCAAATGTAATCAGTCCATTTGCCCTGGGGAAAGGAATTTTCCTCCTTGGAAGGTAAGGTGCAGTCGTTAATTATGTTGGAGTGTTTTATTATTGTTTGTGATTAACAAATCAATTACAATTATGTTTAATTTATTTTCAGCTCCTTCAAGAATTGAAAAAGATAAACTTCCCTATGGACAATGCTCAGTTTTTCTTTGACAATTCAAGCAGCTTTACAAATGGCTATAACTTGGTTAACTGGGCCAGAAAAGGAGATGCAAGAACTTTTAAAGTTGTTGGAAAATTCAATATAATGACAAATGCTGTTGAAATTAGTGACAATGACATTGACTGGTTAACTTCGGAACAAAAGGTACGTTTACCTTAATCCTAGCACATTAAACATTGACATCCCTTTTGAATATGCACTAATGATGCAAACATTCACATAAGCCAATTGTCCAAATATTTAGTACACTTTATTTGGATAGTCAATCCATAAATATACAGCGGGTGAAAATAAATTATTTCTCACTAAATATATTTACAAAGGTGCGATTGACATGACATTTTTACCAGATGTTGGTTACAACCCAAGTAATCCATACATACAAAGAAACCTAATTAGTTCTGAAATTAAGTTGTGTGTAACAATGTAAAATGACACAGGGAAAAAGTATTGAACACATGAAGAATGGGAAGTGCAAAAAGGCATGAAAAGCCAAGACAACAGCTGAAATCTGTCAGTAATTAAAAAGCAAACCAGCCCATTGTCAGTGCAAATTAATATCAGCTGGTTCAGTCCCAACTGATGGCCTACAAAAAGGTCTCATTGCCAAGGTGTCACAAAAGACACATCTCATGATGGGTAAAAGCAAAGAGCTGTCTTAAGACCTTCTCAACCTAATTGTTGCAAAACATAACGATGGCTTTGGTTACAGGCACAGTTCTAAGCTACTGGTAAGCACTGTTGGGGCCATAATACGGAAGTGGATCGCCAAATCCTTTCCCGATAAATTTGCCTTGACCAGGTGCTTCTCGCAAGATTTCTGTGAAAAGAATAATGAAAAGAAAAGAAGAGTTGTCCAAGAGCCAAGGACCATTTGTGGATAGCTTCAAAAAGACCTGGAAATAGCTGGTACTGTTGTCTCAAAGAAAACTGTAAATAATGCATTACACCGCCTGTTTGCATGCTCACCACGCAAGACTCCATTGCTGAAAAAAAAGCATGTTGAAGCTTGTTTAAAATTTGCTGAACAAGATTTGGAAAAGCCAGTGAAATACTGCGAGAATATAGTGTGGTCGGATGAGAGCAAAATGTAACTGGCTAGTTTTTAATTTCCCTTTTTGGTCTCAATTATTTTCTTTCGGTTGACAGGTGTGGGTGGGGTTAAGAGGGAGGTGGAGGTGCTGTATCTCCATTGGACAAACCAGGCAGGGCAGCCTCAACTAATGTTTTTGTTTGATTACATCAATAGGTAGATTGGCAACTGTGTTTGAAACTCGTACAGTCGGGTGAACAAGTATTTGATACACTGCCGATTTTGCAGGTTTTCCTACTTACGAAGCATGTAGAGGTCTGTAATTTTGATCATAGGTACACTTCAACTGTGAGAGACGGAATCTAAAACAAAAATCCTGAAAATCACATTGATTTAATTAGCATTTTATTGCATGCCATAAGTATTTGATCACCTACAAACCAGTAAGAGAATTCTGGCTCTCACAGACCAGTTTTCTTTTTTTTTTAAAGAAGCCCTCCTGTTCTCCACTCATTACCTGTATTATCTGCACCTGTTTGAACTCGTTACCTGTAAAAAAGACACCTGTCCACACACTCAATCAAACAGACTCTAACCTCTCCACAATGGCCAAGACCAGAGAGCTGTGTAAGGACATCAGGGATAAAATCGTAGACCTGCACAAGGCTGGGCTGGGCTACAGGACAATAGGTAAGCAGCTTGATGAGAAAGCAACAACTGTTGGTGCAATTATTAGAAAATGGAAGAAGTTCAAGATGACGGTCAATCACCCTTGGTCTGGGGCTCCATGCAAGATCTCACCTCGTGGGGCATCAATGATCATGAGGAAGGTGAGGGATCAGCCTAGAACTACACGGCAGGACCTGGTTAATGACCTGAAGAGAGCTGGGACCACAGTCTCAAAGAAAACCTTTAGTAACACACTACGCCGTCATGGATTCAAATCCTGCAGCGGACGCAAGGTCCCCCTGCTCAAGCCAGCGCATATCCAGGCCCGTCTAAAGTTTTTCAATGACCATCTGGATGATCCTGAGGAGGAATGGGAGAAGGTCATGTGGTCTAAACTCCACGTTTGGAGGAAGAAGAAGGATGAGTACAACCCCAAAAACACCATCCAAACCGTGAAGCATGGAGGTGGAAACATCATTCTTTTGGGATGCAAAGGGGACAGGACAACTGCACCGCATTAAGGGGAGGATGGATGGGGCCATGTATCGCGAGATCTTGGCCAACAACCTCGTTCCCTCAGTAAGAGCATTGAAGATGGGTCGTGGCTGGGTCCTCCAGCATGACAACGACCCGAAACACACAGCCAGGGCAACTAAGGAGTGGCTCCGTAAGATGCATCTCAAGGTCCTGGGGTGGCCTAGCCAGTCTCCAGACCTGAACCCAATCGAAAATATTTGGAGGGAGCTGAAAGTCTGTATTGCCCAGCGACAGCCCCGAAACCTGAAGGATCTGGAGAAAGTCTGTATGGAGGAGTGGGCCAAAATCCCTGCTGCAGTGTGTGCAAACCTGGTTAAGAACTACAGGAAATGTATGATCTCTGTAATTGCAAACAAAGGTTTCTGTTTTCTGAAGTATCAAATACTTATGTCATGCAGAAATGCTAATTAATTCTTTAGAAATCATACAATGTGATTTTCTTGATTTTTGTTTTAGATTCTGTCTCTCACAGTTGAAGTGTACCTATGATAACAATTACAGACCTCTACATGCTTTGTAAGTAGGAAAACCTGCAAAATCAGCAGTGTATCAAATACTTGTTTTCCCCTCTGTATATGGTATCACATTATGTCTATCAATATAACACTAATTAATTTGACATCTAAGAAAATTCATGAACAGAAAGCTGTATGATTTTGTAAAAAAATACTCAAATGAAAGATTCTATACAGGACAACCTATTAATATACAGAATTATAGTGCTTGTATGGTATGACATTAAATATAAAATACACGTTATTAATGTTTACCAGGTCCCTGAATCCAAATGTTCCGAATCATGCCATCCGGGATTTGCAAAAAAAATGTATAAGGTATTCTGCTGCTACAACTGCACGAAGTGTGAGGCGGGAACATTCAGCAATAAGTACAGTGAGTATGCTTTATTCATAGCAGTTGGGTTTTCACATTTTATTTAAAGTGTAATTCAGTTTCAAAATGTGGGGCCATGGCAATTTAATGTAATTTGAATAAATTCATTTCACAGACCTTGAAAACTGCTTGGAATGTCCTAATGAAACTTGGTCATTGAAAGGGTGGAATCATTGTGAACCGAGGAAGGAAACCTACTTCAAATGGAATGAACCATTTGCCATTACATTGGTCACTTTTGCTGGGATAGGGATTCTGCTATTGTTTGCGGTGCTCATTATTTTTCTGATTGGACGCCATAGTGCCGTAGTTAAAGTGGCTGGAGGCAAACTATGTTTTTTCATGATGGGAGGTCTAGTCACAAGCTTTTGTGCTGTGCTTCTGTTTGTTGGCAAACCCAATGAACAAGTCTGCAGATCTCGTCAAACCTTGTATGGCCTTAGTTTTACATTGTGCGTCTCGTGTATTCTGGTAAAGGCATATCGTACCTTCCTTGCTTTTCTTATGGACCGAAATAATATCCTTAAAAAGCTTTACCGGCCACTGATTATCATTGTTTGTGGAACAGCCACCCAAGCCCTTATCTGCACTTTCTGGCTGATCTTTGACTCTCCTACACTTGAGATCCAGATTCCAGATGATAGCATGGAAATTGTACTACAGTGCAACGAAGGGTCTAACTGGGGCTTTGGGTTTATGTTAGGTTACATCGTTTTGCTGGCCCTCATCTGCTTTATTTTGGCCCTGAAAGGCAGAAAGGTTCCAACACGATTCAACGAAACTGGCTACATCATCTTTAGTGTGGTCATTTATATGTTTGTTTGGGTCTGTTTTATCCCCATTTACGTCACTAAATTGCAGCAGCGCTCAGGTGTTCAGGCAGTTGCCATTGTAGTCTCAAACTTTGGCATAATTTTCTGCCACTTCATACCCAAGTGCTACATGATACTTTGCAAAAGTAAGAAGGACATCACCACTCAGGCATACAAAGACAGAGTGCGAATCTATTCCATCCAAACCACCAATTTAGGACTGCACAACATATCATTGGATTCTGGGGAGGGCACCGTGGAATCAGATAAATGTGTAAATAAATCAGAAAATTCAGTAATCACCATCCATTCTTTAGATTCAAGAACAAACTTCATTGAGATATCACCAAACTCATTCAGCTTAGTTGAAACATTAAGACAATTGGATGAACTAAATAAATCCTCTTCAACTTTACTAAAAAGGACTCGCACGCAATCCATTTGATTTTTAATTGAGTACAATCCTGAAAACTAAAAACTCTGCATTTTGCATTCCTGAGCAACTCTGTTAACACTGGAAGCGCCAAAGCGGGCAAATTTTACCCAGTGAAGAGGAAAATAATTATATCTTCGCTCTCGATCAAATTCCAGGACCCTGGGTGTTTTATCACCCAGTATTTTTTAATTTTCAAAATCACACTGAGAAAAGCTGATTTAAGGCTATTTAATTCCTGTTCAATGTTAAATTGCGCTTTCTGCCATTTTTATTCCTTCATGCCATGGTTCCAATTCTCTTTTCTATCAGCAGATGTAGCAAAGGCTCCCGTATACGAGTCTTCTGTTATTTAGAAATCTTTAGTGTATAAATGTATAGATCAGGGGTATTCAATTAAAATGTAGAAAGGTCCAGAACGTCTTATTTGTGTTATGATTCAGCGCCATACATATTGAAGTAGTCTAGCAGTTGTATATATGCAGAAAACAACTGTTTATTTTATTTGACTCTCAAATACAATAAATTGTACAATTCAATAATAATAATACACATAGCTGCAAGCAGCAATTTGGGTTACTCCAAAAGACTGGGGACAATTCGAAAATTGATAGATGTGTACGGCACGCATACGCAAAATGCGGTAGCGTAAAAGCTAATTTTGAGCTGCAGCAGACAGAGAGAGTTAAACCATGAACTCTGTGTTTAAAATCGGTACCCTCTAACCACTGCCCCTCCAGCAAAGTTAATAATTTTACTATTTCAAAATGTTTCGTATTTTTCTAATTTAAAATATACATGACGTAGTGACCCTAATAATAAAACCTAAGTTTACAATAGGATTACTCCTGACGGAATAATCCTGAGAATATTTAAAGTCCACTGAGTAGTCTAAAGTGTTTGATTGACATAGACATCTGGACAAACGTTCGAAAATACACGGAAGCGGGAGCTGAGAGAAATTCTGCAGAAAAGTAATTAAAAGTAAATTGGCGAACTAAAAGCATTCGTGGGTCTTATTTATTTGAGATGTGTTACTGGCAGTAAAAGCTTGAAACTCAATGATTATTGGTTGACCAAAATAAAAATAAAACATTCTGAGATATCTGCACTTTGATGACAGGACCACAAGGACTGCCCGTCTTGTGAATGATATATTTGCGATGATATCGGAGGTATTCCATAAGTTTGTGAAAAACAGTGCAGTGAGAACATAACTGTAGTAGATGAACAAGGTGCAGTGTCGCTTTACACAATACATGGCCAATAAACCGGACACATTTGGCAATAAATTCTGAATAGCCGCCAACAAAATACATGTTGAATGCACAACGCAATTTATGGAGAAATGAAAGTAGCGGCCAATATTGTTATGCAACTGCGAAAAAGAGATGTAAAGCTGTTCAATGTTCAGGGAACAAAACTTGTGATCCCTGACAGACGTGTTAGGGACTTGACTCAAGACCAAATCTATCTCCTTGACATTGCCAGTTCAGTTGCCAAATATGTTATATTATGCTTGGTATTCTCAGCGACTTTTGATCTCTGTTTTTATGTTTGTTTCCAATGCAGTGAGAACATAACTGTAAATTAACAACTTTTCCTCATCAAGGCGCGGTGTTGCGTTACACAATAAATGGCTAATAAACCGGACACATTTGGCATTAAATTCTGGGTAGCCGCAAACAAAATATAAGTTGAACGCACAACCCTATTCATGGAAAGATGAATGTAGGCCGGCTGGTCAGCAGTTAGCGGACATTATTGTTATGCGTTCGCGAAAAGGAGATGTAAAGTCAGCGTTCAATGTTCAGGGAACCAAACTTGTGAGCTCTGCCAGACATGTTAGCGATTTGACTTAAGACAAAATGTATTGATTCGCGATGCAGTCTTTAGGTGGGGGATTGGTGCATTCTTTACTAGCTTAAGCAAAGAACAAAGAAACCCTGAGCACAATGCAATTCTCTAAGACTAACCTATTAGAGTACCCACAAATTACACACACCCATTAGATTGCTAATTTTCTTATCAGGTGATTTTACACGAATATACACGAATATATGCCATTTCGGAATGTTGGGTATTTACCTAATTGAAAATATACATGAAAGAGCTTTAGAATTATGTTCTTACTTTGTTCTTTTAAATGTCACTTGTTTCATTTAGTGATATTTGGGTTTTGTGAGCAGGTCAATTTATTGTGAAATTTAGAACGTAACACGGACATTGGCCATAGATCGACAGTAAGGTGAAGGCGCAGGACAATCTCCTTGACATCACCAGTTCAGTGGGGGTAACAATGGCTCAGCGCTTCTAGTGTTAACTGAGGTTACTTCATCAAAATAAGGCAATTCTGGGAATTGAAAACCATTTTAGGCATACTTTTGTTGGTTGAAGTAAAATCACATCATATAGCTTTATCAGTTTTATAGACGTGTTTAGATTGTTTCTTTTACATAATTATTAACTTAATTATTAGTACAAACTAGTTTGAAGAATACAAATTGTCATTTTGAAACGCAAAATGCTTACTATATTGTAAGCATTTTCAAATGTGCAACCATCATATTCAATTCTGGTTAATTTAAAAGGCTTTTACACCTGTGTTAATGATGTAATCCATGATAAATACCCTGGAGGCATTCGGAAATAAATGGTTACATTCCTTTTGTCAAGAAAATGCATTTGTCAATGCCGTGGATGGGAAACTAAGCTGTGTTGCCCTATTTGTTGATCTGCTGAAGGATTTTGACTCTAGATCTGGTGCTACCGCAACCACACTTTACAATGTCCACAGAAGTGTTAGCTTTTTTTAGTTATATATAGAGCAACAACTTAAGAGACAACTGCAAATTGAACTCCTCTGTTTCTCCCTTCCAACTTTCCTTACATGGTAAAGGAAAGAAAAAGGTTTGTCTTTATTTTTTCCAAAGCTGTACATTTGTTGTAGTTTATAAAGGAGTTCAACAGCAGTCCTTTTTAGTTTACTCTGTTTTTTTATGATATCTGTTACTTTGTAGGAAAATTTACATTAAAAATTTACAAAACAATTACATAAAATACGCCTCCCTATCTCAAATAAGCTGTTGCACACCTGCTGTTTGATTTCCAATTGTTACAAAAATCCCTCATGGACCACAGGTTGGTACTAAATGCAAAAACACATTGGATGGCTGTAAAATCACAACCCTTAACACTTATTTTATAGAATATGTTAATTCTTACGAATACATTGGGATTTGGTAAAATGAAAATATACAAATTATTGTCACTAGTAGAAAGCAACGTTTATATTTCTGCTATGTGGTGGCGATGTACAGGATATGCCTTACCTTTGGCATATGTTTGGATGCAGCCTTATCACTAATAGTTAGAGTTAGTGTTTTTCCCACAAATTATTGTTTTGCTTACACTACAATTGGCTGAGATTCACTGACAACATAAAAACAAGTTTGTAAACAACAGAATAAATTAATTGGAAGAACTGCAGTTCAAACACGCTGTTACCTAACACACGGGATACCGCTGGCTGATTGAGGACAGCGTGAAACTGCTTTTGAATATTTTGCTTCACAATCTGATGTCAAGATAAATGTGTTCATGTCTACAAGAAATTTAGTATTTTGTACCTTTTTATTGTCAGTAGTGTTTTCTCTTAGTTCATAGTGCTTATACACATATAACCTATATGGACAAAAGTATTGGGCCACAGCTCTTAATTACTGAATTTAGGTGTTTCCCTCAGTTCCATTGACACAGGTGTATGAAATCAAGCACCTAGCCAAAGAGTCTGCCTTTACAAACATTTGTGAAAGAATGGGTTGTTCTAAAGTGTGTGTTATTATAATAGGATGCCACTATTGCAAGTCTGTTTGTAAAATGTCTTCCCTCCTATATATTCCACAATCAACTGTAAATGGTATTATCGATATGTGGAAGCGTTTAGGAACAACAGCAACTCAGCCACATTAAGTTACAGAGCGAGGTTTCTGAGCCGCATAGTGCATAAAAGTCACCAACGCTCTGCTGACTCAATAACTGCAGAGTTCCAAACCTCCTCTGGCATTAACATAAGCACTCAAACTGTGTGCCAGTAGCTTCATGGTCAAGCAACTGTATGCTAGCCTTACATCTCCAAGCACAATGCCAGCATCGGATGGAGTGGTGTAAAGCACAGCGCCACAGGACTCTGAAGCAGTAGAAACGTGTTCTGTGTGACGAATCACACTTCTTTATCTCGCAGTCTGATGGACGACTCTGGGTTTGACGAAAGACAGGAGAATGTTTCCTGCTTGACTGCATTGTGCGAACGGGGTTAGTATTTCTGTTGGCCGAGGCCCCTTAGTTCCAGTGAAGGGAAATGTTAATGTCTCAGCTTACCAAGACATTTTGGAAAATTCTATGCTATACTTTGCTTTGGGCACTGGGGTACAGTCATGCTAGTACAGAAAAGGGCCTTTCCCAAACTGTTCTCACAATGTCCATACAAGCATGGTTGGTGTGGAAGAATTTGACTGGCCTGCACACAGCCCCAACCACAAGCCTATCAAACACCTTTGGGATGAACACTTCTCCAGTGGCTGACCTCACTGATGCTGTTCTGGAAGAATGGGCAAAAATTCCAACAGACACATTCCAAAATCTTGTAGAACAGTGGAAGCTGTTATAGCTGCAAAGGAGCAAAATTAATGCCTATGTATTTAGAATGGGATGTCATACGCCCATGGATGTGCACGTGAACCAATACTTTTGTCTATATAGTGGCCTTGTAAAAGCAACAGTAACAAACAAATACATTTTATTATTTTGAAATATGTTTTGTTACACAATGTAAAGTGCAGTCTTTTGTGTGGTTTAGTAGAAAGGACAAAATATTCAGCTTGATCTGCATAGCAGTGATAAGATAGACCATGTGAGGTGGTGAGGTATTTTTATGACAATCTTTTTGCAAAAGTAACGTGTGTGGGTGATAACAGAACCAAATGCAGAAATGTATACAATAATAAGTGAATTTGTTTACAAAAGAATAAAAAACAACACAAACTCAAAACGGTTTAAATCAAAGGTGCTGAAACAAGCAGGAAATAAAACATAAAGCAAACACTGTGATAGGACATCTATTTAAGCATAGTATCCACAATGAGCCCCCACCCCGGTGACAGAAACAAAAGGCCTAAATACACTTAAAATCCACAAGTGACAACAGGTGCGTGACAGAGGCTACGGTGTCAAAAGTGTGCTTCAAAATAAGTGCTCCCCAGAATAACACCTCCTATTGGCACCGTGCTACCCTATTGTTACCCAATATTTTTATTCCAATCTGAATAAGGGTTGATGGAGATGTTTGGAATCTGATTGATTGATTGCTTCTGTGGACAGGTGTATTTTATACAGGTAACAAGCTGAGTGTTACGTCCCCAGTGTGTCTGTGTTGCTGTGTGTTTGTAGTGTTGCTGTTTGTTCCCCTTTCCAACACAGGTGCCATCAATCCCTTCAATCAAGTTCATCTCCCTCCCGTTATTCTGTTCAGCTGGTTCCTGCCCCCATCAACCAATCACATCCTTCCATCCGCAGTACAAGATCCCTCCATTCACCACCCCGTCAGATCTCTCTTGTTCTCTAAATCTCTCGATCTCAATCTCTAGAGCGCTCTCTTTTTGTTCCCCATGGTCTGTTTGTTAAGCGGTTGTTAATCTTTGTCAGAGCTGTGGTTGTTGAGAGTTATTAGAAGTGTCACTAAGTTAGTTAGTTTGTAAGTTGGGGTTTTGGTTTATGGTTTATGTACGGTACCTGTTCTGTTTGAGTTGTTTGTTGTCTGTTTGTAACCCTCTGTTTGTTTGTTCCCAAGGGGGAAGGGGACCGCACCCTGGGAGTGTGTAGGCAAGTGGCCCGCGGGCATACATTTTCCCGTAGGAGTACTTTGTCTATGCACACTAGGTAAGACCTGGGCGGACCACCCCTTGTATTTCTTAGCCTAGCCAGGGGAAGTTATTATTTTGGTAGGTAAGTGTTGGTTAGGGG